>JAJHJA010001341.1:0-108805 GCA_021202915.1 Heliconius himera
GGGGCGTGTGTGGGTCGGGCTTCGGTGGCGGAAGTGGGCGCGGCCTCCAAAGTGCGTTTGCGCGTTTCCGTCGAGCGGGTGCGCGTCGGTTCGGTGGTACGGGTTGTACGAGCGGCCGGCGGCGCGGATTCGGGTTGAGGTGCGGCGGCGAGGGGGTCCTCTTTACGTCCCTTCTTCCCCTTTCCCCTTTTCTTCCTCCGTGTACCCCTCTCGGTTGGAGGGTTGGCTGGGGCCATCAATGTGGTGGCCTGGGTCTCTGCTTGTACCATGTTAGTGGGTACAGGCGCGGTGGCTGGTCCAGTTGGGCGGCGAGCTGACTTTGGTTGGGAGAGGGCCACGGTGCCGGCCCTCTTGTTTCTTAGCTCGTGCCGGTATTGCGGGCACGCAGAGTGGTTCGCGGGGTGCGGACCCCCGCAGTTGGCGCATGTGGCAGGTTCTTCTAACGGGCGTTCGCAGTCCCGCGCGGGGTGCTCCCCTCCGCACCTCACGCAGGCCTGACGTCTGTGGCAGCCGTGGCTCGAGTGCCGGAACGCTTGGCAGCGATGGCACTGAGCCGGGCCGCGCTTCGCCCGCCACGCTTCAATTTTGATGCCTGGCATATATAACAGCTCGGTGACGCCGTAGATGCCAGGCACCACATCTTGGGTGTTTGCGATCACCGCAAAGAAAATGCATCCCGGGCGACCCATCCTCGCCCGGATTGGACGGACATACTCCGCCTGGTATCCTAGTTCTCCCAGCGCCTCAATAATCTCGTCGGGAGTGGTCGTTGCAGGGAGGCCTCTGATCGCCACCTTGCGGCTGAGTTCTGATGGAAGCGCATAAGAGAACCAGGATAGTCTCTCTGTCTTTTCCAGTTCACATAGGTAGCGCTGGATGATTCTGTATTCGGCGATGGATCCTGGTGAAAAACGCATGCCCTTGCCTAGTGGGCGTGCGTTGGGTGCGTGACCCAACTGGTCCTTAATGGCCCGGAAGTGGGTGGTCCAGTTGGGGAAGTCCTCGACGATAAGGGGCGGGAACCTCGGCTTCGTGGGCGCTTGCGCGCCATCTGGTGGTGCGACGGTCGGGTCGGCTTGCACCGTCGAGCTCGGCCCGGCCGTTCGTAAGGCGTCGGCGAATGTCGGCGGCGCTCGGGTGTCATCGGCGGCGGTCGTCGTTGGTGCGGGTGGCTGCGGAGTGGTAGTGGCGGGGGGAGGGACAGTGGGTCCGACTGGAGGTGCCGGAGCTGTCTCCACCCTCCAACGGAGTCGCGGATCTCGCGATCTCGGGGGGAGAGGTTGAGTACAGAGCCTCTTGGATGACGCGGCTGTGTCGGCCTCGTCAGAAGTGCGTGGTCGTCTTATGGGCGTCAGCGGGGGTGGTGTCACGCCGCTTGCTGCCTGTGGTCCTCTTGTGTTGGTGGCTTCTTCCATTGCGACGTCGGCGCCGGCGTGTGCGCGGTCTAGTTCTTGCCCCCTGTCATTGAGGTACATGGCAATATGTGCCAGCAATGACCGGGACAGAACCCCGCGCTTGTGCAGCTCGGCGACGACCAGCATGTCGGAACTGTGCGCTGAGCGCGGCGACAGTTCCGTGTCAAGTCGGGGTGGTGCGGATGGTGAGCGGCGAGGGCGTATTGAGTCCCTCGCGGCTGGTCTGCTTTCTTGCGGCGTCTCGTCGGTGTCGTGCGGGAGCGTGGTACCCTTGCTCGCGGAAGGAGCAGGCAAACCCGTCGAATCGGCGTCCGAAGCACCGGCTGCGGGCGTGTTTACCACGCGCGCTACCGGCGTCCGGTAAGTCGCCTCATCTCGGGGGGTACCGCGTGGTGCGGAACCCGAGGGGGAGCCGCCACGGCTAGCCGGTAGGTCACTCGACGGTTGACCACCCGGCCAAAGCCGCGGCGAGCCCCTCCCCGGGAACGCAGGGGGCGCGGTGCCTGCGACCTGTCCGGCGGCAAACGGGGTGCGGGGGGGTGGGAGAATTCCCGACCCCCCATCGCCCGTGGCGGAAGGGTACGCGGCGGGTGCGCGATGCGTAGGCGGCGTGGGCGTCGGCGTTGTGGGCGGCGCGGGTGCAAACTGGGTGGGCGGCGTTGCTGCCGGGCGGGCTGGCTGCGCGGGTTGTCCGCGGGCTTCGGGGGTGCGGGGGGGCTGGGAGGCCCCCGATCCATCTTCTCTGGTCGATGACGGCATTCGCTTAGGGCGGGAGCGCGAGCGCGACCTATGAGCGCCGTCTCGGTCGCTCATGGTGGTGCGTTCCTGTCCTAGTCGTCCGCTTCGGCAGTCATCGGTACTTGTCGGGGACCGGGAGGTCCACGGGGGGCGATGGTCCGCACACGGTAAAACGCGAGTGCGACCAACGCCTGATGCGACACTACGCCGCTGGGCGTAGGCAAAACTTGTGAATTATTTGAGGTTTATCGTGTACTATCCGGCCGCCTTTTTATGAACAACACACTACACTCTCCGCTCCGCTCTATCGCGCAGCCGTCGTCCCTTTCGCGCGCGCGAAACGAAACGCTCCGAAAAGGAACGAGCGAGGCGAACGGGCACGGGCACGGGCACGGGCACGGGCACGGGCGTCGGGCGGTGAGACTATCTCGTCGAACGAACGAACAAACAAACAACAGCCAATACATATCAAATGATAAATATCAAATAGGAATATATTTATTTATAATGAAAATAATATAAATTTTATTTATTATTATTATTATTATTTTTTGACCCGTAGCCGTAACTGGTGGATTAATGATAGGATTAGAATTGAATTATCAATTATGTGCTAATTATCATTTATTATTATTATTATTATGTAGTAATTTATTATTAATTTTTTGTATTATTATGATTATTTTTCTAATTAATATGTCATTAGTTGATTGACATTCGTGTGTATATATTACTATTATTATATTTTTTTTTTTTTTTTTATTTTTTTTTTTTTTTTTGATTAGTCTATATATTCACACGTGCATACTTCAAACTAACTAACTAACTCGAGGTAGACGTCTTGCGAGAAACTGTATTATAATTATTTTTAACATGAATCATATAGTGGCCCTTAAAAGGGCCTTTTGAGAATGCGCGCGACGACCGTTGATGACGATGATGCCGATGATGCCGATGCTGTTGTTGGTGGCGTATGCGTAGTGTATGGTAGTAATACACCACCGGTGCATACCAGACGAAGACGCACACCACCACCACGCAGCACACTTTAGCACAACAACAACACCACCACCATACACACACACACACACACACACCGTCACACGGCACGTTCGCGAGCGCATTCGATTTTTAACTTCGTCTCTTCGACGACGGACCACTTCACTTGGAGCTCGTGTACTTGGTGACGGCCTTGGTGCCTTCGCTGACTGCGTGCTTGGCCAACTCGCCGGGCAACAGGAGCCTCACGGATGTCTGCACCTCCCTGGACGTGATCGTGGACCTCTTGTTGTAGTGGGCGAGTCGCGACGCCTCGGCGGCGATGCGCTCGAAGATGTCGTTCACGAACGAGTTCATGATGGACATCGCCTTACTGGAGATGCCGGTGTCCGGGTGGACTTGTTTGAGCACTTTGTAGATGTAGATGGCGTAGCTCTCCTTCCTCTTGTGCTTCTTCTTCTTCTTGTCCGACTTGGAGATGTTCTTTTGGGCCTTACCGGATTTCTTGGCGGCCTTTCCGCTAGTCTTGGGCGGCATGATAACTAGTTTGTATTGTATACCACTATCGATGAGAAAGAAAGATATGTATACACACACACACACACTGAGCGTGCGGGACGTTTGTTAAAAAAATACTGCGGCAGCGGGTTGTAGTCACGTTCTGTGGACGCACAAGCGCTTACGACGAGCACTAGCTTTTGAGAGGGAATCGACCAATACGAACGCCGTACGGCCCAAGAAAAACGGGGCACGGGTGGCGACGAAAGAGCCCCCCCCCCCCCCTTTCCCTCCGTTTCCCTCCCTCACTCCGGCGCGTATCGTGTGCTCCTCATATTTGCATTCGTATACTTTTATGAAAAATAATAATAATAATAATAAACAAAAAAAAAAAAAAAATTGCAGATACATTTCATATATATATATATATATATATATATATATATATATATATATACATTACTTATATATGTATGTATATGTGCGTATTCCTATTGGACAATTTTTATAACATTCCTGTTGTCAATGTGACCTTCTTTCTTTTTGTTTTTTAAATATTGAAAGGGTGGGCAGGCGGAGCCTAGTGTTAAGACACTCCGTTCCCCACTTTGTACCGAATTCTGGAAGCATTGCGTACTGAGTGGCAGAACTCAGACAAAGAGAGAGCGAAGAAAAAAAAAATGGAATCTCGAGTGGGGATCGAACCCACAACCAGTAGGTTCTACAGTCACACTTCGTGCCGCTGCGCCACGACACGTATTATTATTATTATTGTTTTTTTTTTTTTTTTTCTTTTTTTTTTACAATATTTAATAAACATAGGAACGTGTAACTTTTTTTTTTTTTGTTGTTTTGTATTAAAATATAGATCTGTGTGTGTGTGTGTGTGTGTGTGTGTGTGTGTGTGTGTGTGTGTGTGTATAGTAGTGTCATATTGTGATTTTGAAGACGTCTACCATAATGAAACGTTTTATGCAATTTAGAAGCGTTCACAGAAATATTTTGTGGCCCTTAAAAGGGCCTTTTAATTAAAAAAAAAAATAATAACCAAAAAAAAAAGAAGAAAACCAAATACACAACACAAGCACACATAACACCGTGCACCGTGCGCACCACTAGAGTGAGTGAGTGAATTAGGCTTTCTTCTCGGTCTTCTTCGGTAAGAGGACTGCTTGGATGTTGGGCAGTACACCTCCCTGCGCGATCGTAACTCCCGAGAGCAACTTGTTCAACTCCTCGTCATTACGGATCGCCAATTGGAGATGCCTCGGGATGATTCTGGTCTTCTTGTTGTCCCGAGCGGCGTTTCCGGCCAACTCGAGCACTTCGGCGGCCAGATACTCCATCACGGCGGCCAGGTAGACCGGTGCACCGGCTCCCACGCGTTCTGCGTAGTTCCCTTTTCTCAAAAGTCTATGTATGCGGCCCACTGGAAATTGAAGTCCGGCACGGTTGGAACGAGACTTTGCCTTTCCCTTCACTTTGCCACCTTTACCGCGACCCGACATGATGGTGGTGCACGAGAGTAAGACTAAACACAAAGACAATATTAAAATACGCGAGCGCTCACGGTCGCGAGCAGCGGACTAGTGTATGCGGGTTTTTAAAAACCGCCATTTTTGTACTATATACGTGTGCCTCGCAAGCGTTTTCGGTGGGGACGCAAGCCAGCGGCCTCCTAGACGATTGTGGCGCACGACGTCGCACGACAATCGGCGAAGTAAGCCGAGCGATTAGTTCTTTCTTTTAAATAATTAATTTATGAATTAAAAATATATATATATAATAAATTTAAAAAAAAAAATAAAAATAAAAAAAAATAATTATGTAATAACAAATAAATAAATAAAAAAAAAAATATAGTTTTTTTTTTTTTTTTTTAATATATATTGCTATTTGTGTAATGATTTTATATTTATAAGTTTTAATATTCGCAATAATATCGACCGGTCTTTGCCTAATAAAAAAAAAAAAAAAAAAAGAAAAGTGTTCTTTTTTTGAAAAAGGATGCGTCACGGTGTGGTCGGAAAATTCGAGAAACTCACTTTTAAACTTGGAGCGGAAGGAATATGAGTTCTGTAAAAGTTGATTTCTTTGCATGTTGTTTTATTTTTGTGTTTTTATTAATTAATATACAAAATTTAATTTGTGTTTTAACTGTTTTCCAGTGTGAGTGAAAGTGTAGATAGTGCAAATAGCGAGGGAATGTCGGGGCGAATACATCATAACACGTAATAAGGTTAGTTTATTTGTTGTCACCATTTATATATATATATATATATATATATATGTGTGAACGAAGTGAGTAAATAATGTTGTTTTATAATGTGTTTTATAATTATCCTTGGATATTAGGGTTAAAGTTATCGTTTCACCAGTTCGTATTAATTAATTAATTTAAATAAATAATAAAATATATATTATTCTTTCTTTCTTGTTTTTAAGAGACGTCAATGTCATAGCTGAACGAAGTATTTACTCGCTTCGTTTACATTTATATAATATATATTTCTTATTTTTGTTTTTTGTTTTCTCCATAAGACCGAGACGTTCGTCGTTGAAACTTTACCATTCCTATATTAGGTATAGGTGTATTTAGAAACTTTTGTTAGCCCTGAGAAGGGCTTTTTGTCGTGCTGTTATTGCAGCACATATACACATCGCCGTCACACACGCACACACACAACACACAAGCTATTCTCGTGAAGCGCTCGCGCGTTATTTAACGTTCGTTTTGCACTTATTTTATTTTATACATTCACTTTTTCGGCGTGGCGGACGCGGCCTTCTTTGCCGCCGGCTTGGATCTGGGCGTCGCTGCCTTCTTTGGCTTGGGCGCTTTGGGCTTCTTCGTAGGCGGCTTGGCGGTCTTCTTCGCCTTCGAAGCGGCGGCTCCGCCCTTCGCCTTCGAAGCGGAGGATGCGGCGGAGGCGGCGGCGGAGGCCTTCTTGGCTGCTGCGGCGGCGGGCTTCTTCTTCGCAGCGGCCGCTTTCTTGTCCTTCACTGCCGCCGCCTTCGATTTGGACTTGGACGGCGAGGACGCTGCGGCGGCCGCTGCGGCGGCTGCTGCGGCACCTTTCTTGCCGGCCCTGCCGCCGGCGGACGCCGCCGCGGGCGCTCCGGACGCCTTCTTCGTTCGCGACGAGGCGGAGGCCGACGACGACGGGCCGGACGCTGCGGCGGAGGATCCCTTGCCGGCGCCGCCGGCCGCCGACTGCTTGCTCTTCGAAGCGGACGATTTGGACTCGAGTTTGAAACTGCCAGAAGCGCCCTTGCCCTTGGTCTGTATCAAAGCGCCGGACTCGACGGCGCTCTTTAGGTATTTTCTAATGAACGGGGCCAATTTCTCGGCGTCCACCTTGTACTGGGCCGCTATGTACTTTTTGATAGCCTGCAGAGACGAACCGCTGCGCTCCTTGAGCTCCTTGATGGCGCTGTTGACCATCTCGGAGGTCTTGGGGTGGGTCGGTTTCGCTTTCGGCTTCTTAGCGGCGGCGGCGGCGGCGGCGGAGGCGGCGCCCGCAGACTTTGGTTTCTTCGCCGGGGTGACGGGAGCGGGAGCTTCTGATGCTACTGCGGCGTCGGCCATTATTGTTTTTGTTATTGTTATTTATTTATTTATTTATTTATTATTACACGCACACGCGCACACGATCACCACTCACAAAGAGAACTAAATTGTTATGAACGGAGACGACGCGGGAATTATAGTTTATATACACACATATATATCGCGCGCGCGAGGACTACGTTGTACGATACTGGCGTGGCAGAGGTCGCTAGTGGCAGTAAGAGCGTTAGTGATACCGTGAGGAGAGCCGCGGTGTCGCTGGACATTTTCTCGTACGAACGCTTAAAACTTTTCACTAACAGGCGTCTAGAAAATTATAATTTTTACATTATTCGAGACATTGGGACGGACCCGCGACCCGTGACGGCCTCCGCCGTGAACCTGTCCACCGGCTCGCCGCCCGAAAGCTATGGCACGCGTCGATTTGAATGAAATACGAGCTGTCGAATTCGTCGAAGTGCTACGTGCGTACCTCCGGTCGTGTTTAAAAGTTATTTTTCTCTATAAAAATTTAATGAAACAATGATGCGTTTCGACAGATCGAAAGCGAAGAATACCCGCCCGCCCGGAGACATCGAAAGATCGCCGTGCGACCGCCCGTCGACCTCCTCGAGGACCTCCAAGTGGAGCATCGTAAAACACCCGCGATGCCCGGCTCGCTCAGCGTCAGCGGCCCACCGCGGCCGCCGTTGTCGAGTACGCCGAGTGTTGTTACAGAGGTGAGTGTCTGTGTATATATTATTATTTAACATATACATATATAAATATATTCTCTTTGTTTTCTTTTCTTTCCTCTTTTAGAATTTAAACTTAAAAAATAAAAATAAAATGAACAATATATATATATATATATATATATATATATATATTGTTCGATATCGAACTTCGCCGCCGTCGTCGTCGTCGTCGTGGTCATCATATCGGTCGTTTCATATCAAAGGAGACTGCGTGCGTCACTTTACCGCGACGTAGGATTTTATGGTTATTATGTGTTCACTACGCTAACAATTGTATATTGCAAGTGGGATTGCTTATTAGTAGATTACAAACGTTCCTACTACTACAATCAAATATTAATTATAATGTTGTGTGTATATACATACGAGTACATAATAATAATAATAGGCATCAATCACTCATCATTAAATCTCTCTCGTATTGAGTGTCTATATAGGTAATATATTATTAATTGTTTATTTACTGAAATGTACTAAATGTGTAAATAGTTAGTAAATCCTCTTCTACACCATTCACTCTCGCAACGTTCGAGTGTAGTGTGTCTAGTGTGTGTGTGTGTGTGTGTGTGTGTGTGTGTGTGTGTGTGTTGTAATATCATATAGTCATAATAAAATCATTAAGATTTTCAATGTTTACCACAGACTCCGTTGCTAATGTCAACGTGTCAGTGGTGGCAACACGTTCGTGACGTCCTTGTGGCCGTGAAACATATTTTATTTGTTTCTTTTGAAATGTGTGCGGCCCTGAGAAGGGCCTTTTTTTTTTTTTTCTGTCGCCACAATAGTAAGCCGACGGAGAGACGGAGAGATTATGGGCGGGCGGGTTCGAGGGTGTCATAATCTAGATGTAAACGATTACACTGACCGCGTCCGTGCACACACACACACACACACACGCACGGAGACAGAGACACCAACCCCTCAGCCCCCACTCACCCCCGCACACTTCACAATTCTTCTCGCTCTCGTCGGTTTCACTAGAGTGGCGGCGTACTGGTCTTCGCGGTCTTCAGTTTTATTATTAACCGCCGAAGCCGTACAGAGTGCGCCCCTGCCGCTTCAGGGCGTACACGACGTCCATGGCGGTGACGGTCTTCCTCTTGGCGTGCTCCGTGTAAGTGACGGCGTCGCGGATCACGTTCTCGAGGAACACCTTCAGCACTCCGCGAGTCTCCTCGTATATCAGGCCGGATATACGTTTGACGCCGCCCCTGCGGGCGAGACGACGGATCGCCGGCTTCGTGATGCCCTGGATGTTATCGCGCAGCACTTTCCTGTGACGCTTCGCTCCACCTTTCCCCAGACCCTTTCCACCTTTACCGCGACCGGTCATGTCGACTATAAACTTGTATTACTTTATTACTTCACGCGAGCGACGGGGAGACGTTCGACTACGAACGTACGGTTGATACTTGTGATACCAACATCGTTTTTTTTTTTTTTTTTTTCGAACTTGAGGTAATTGCTGTTAGCCCTATTGGCCTTTACAGCGACACCGGGTGGGTAGGGAAGAGGGTACTCTGTCCCAGAAGAAAAGCAAGCACTACCTGGCTGCTTGAGAGGGGTCGACGACTGTAAGGGCGCCCCCTGCGGGGCTCGAACCTCGGCTTACAATCGACGAGCGGGCTGGGAATTTCCCTATGCTAAACAAAGCCAGCCGCGACGTGAAGCCGCGACTGGGGACAAAAATTAGACTAATCTAAGGGAGCTAGCGGTCCCTAACCGCTGGGCCCGACCGCGCCGAGACGTGGCCGAGCCGTGGAAAAAACTGGACTTCGTCGTCGATTCCGTCGACGACGGTGTTTGTGTCGTGTATGTGTAGTGTATTTCCTACCTATATACGGGGCGTTAGCTAACGTAATGGCGTCATCGGGGTCTAAAAGGACGCTTCGCGGGCGTCTTCTTTTGGGGTGCGCGTTGGGTGTGTAATCACACGCCATTTTTATTAAGGGGTTCGCGTGCGAGCCTGCGCGCTCAAAGTAGCGCGTCGCTAAGCGTTTGCAGTGCTCGTTAATCGATTCCAGTTCAAAATCTCTATGTAGGTCGACGTTACGTACGAACCAGGGGCAGCCTGATGCGATACGTAAGAATTTATTTTGTACAATTTGAAGGGGAGCCAGCTTAGTGTGCGCGAACGCGACACAAGCGTATGACAATATTGGCCTTACACAAGTTTTGTATAATGTCAGCTTATGTCTAAGTGACATTTTACTCCGCTTGTTTATCAACCAGAACAGACGACTAAGAACGAACTTTGCTTTATTGCAAACATTCGTGATGTGGGGTCTGAAGGAGAATCTAGAGTCTAGAGTGACACCTAGATATTTGACTTGCTTTTCCCAAGGGATAGGCTTGTCTAATAGACGTATGGTAGAGACCTGTATATGGCGAGCCATAGGGAAGAGGATGGCTTTACTTTTCTCGGGGTTAACCTCGATTCTCCATAGGCGGAACCACTCACCGAGTGCGTGGGCCGCTTTCTGAAGTCTCTCAGCTAGTAGGCGTGTGTCACGCGAAGAAGTGTAAAGGGCAGTGTCATCCGCGTACATAGCCAGGTGAACAAGCCCCGTGCGGGGAATGTCACTGGTGTACAGCGAATATAACATAGGAGAGAGGGTTGAACCCTGGGGAACGCCTGCGCGGAGGAGGCGGGGAGAAGAGATAGTGCCTTCGACTTTATAGCGAAAATACCTGTTTGACAGAAAATCCCGCAGGATGTGCACGAGACAGTCTGGCAAGCCAGCACGCCTCAGCTTGAAAATCAAGCCGTTGTGCCAGACCTTGTCAAAGGCTTTCGCTATGTCGAGGAAGATGGCAGCAGTGTTACTGCGAAGTGCGGTCCTCACGTGGTGACGAGCGATGTGCTCTACCACGCGGTGGACTTGGTGGATGGCAGAATGTCTCTTTCTGAAACCAAATTGCTCATTGATAAGCGGACAATAGGTCTCTACCGCCTCGGAGAGTCTAATAAGTATGATTCTCTCATACAATTTACCTAAACAGCTGAGAAGGCTGATAGGTCTATAACTGGAGGGTAAATTCCGCGGCTTATTAGGTTTTGGTATACCTATGACAATGGCTTCCTTCCACTCGTCGGGGAAGGAGCACGATTTTAAAAGTGAATTAAAAATAATGACCAACAGAGATATGAACTGAGCCGGAAGTGACTTGAAAGTTCTATTTGATATTTTATCAGGCCCCGGGGCCTTCCTATCTTTGAGATTTTTGATGAGGGCTTTGACCTCGTCGGTCGAGGTCGGGCGAAGCGGTTCCCCTTGCGGGGGCGTCGACGCCCACTCTGCGACCGCGGAATCCACTCTTTCGATATGGCTCGGGTCGCAGGGCTGACCACTCGGGGTACATTGAGCCTCTAAACTGTCAGCGAGGCACTCCGCTTTTTCGGTGTCATCGGCAGCAATTGTAAGATCGGGCCTAATAAGAGGAGGCATAGTCGAGAGACAATCGACTCTAAAAGCTCGCGACAGCGCCCAGAATGCCTGGTGCGATGGCGCGAGCCCCTCGAGCTTTTTATCCCACGACTCACCGCGCAGAAGTTCGAATTCGAATCGAACTCTCCTCTTTAACCTATTATATTTCCTACGATTATCGTCAGTCGGATATTTGTCGTGTCGTCGCATTGCTTTGTTTCTGCGTCTTATCAACCGCCTGAGTTTATCTGAGATTTCAAACCTGCCGTCGGGTAAGTTTGGTACCTCTTTCGAACAACTCTCGATTGTATTGAGAATGTAAGTGGTGAACTGATTCGCCGCGTCTATCGCTAACACCGCGGAGTCGGCGATGCCAGGTAATAATTCCTTTAACGGGGATTCATTAGAGCGGAGGAGCTTTGAAAATCTCCTCCAATCGACAACTGTTTTGGTGGGAGGGCCTGAGGGGCTCTCCACACCTAACTTGAGAATTACTGGACGATGATCTGAATCAAGGTCCGAAAAAGTTTCTATCGAACGTTGCAACAAGCCTACGTTCGATAGTACCGCTATATCGAGAACCTCGCCTGTGCCTCGGGCACCGAAGCGAGTGGGCGAAGTAGGGCCTATAACAGAAGCGTTATATTTATTGGTATATTCGAGGAGATTCACCCCGTCGGAGTGAGTCACCGTCGAATTCCAATTTCTGTGTTTACAATTGAGATCCCCGATCAGAAGGACCGAGTCACCCATACTAAGTAGCGATAAAATATCGCTTTCTAGTAATTGTCTCTTCCCTGAGCGGTAGACAGAGGCAATTATTAATGGCTGATGGCCTGTAAGGAATACCTGGCACACCGAAGCTTCGGCCGTTACGAGAGACGGAGGGTCGAGCGGTATACAGTGTAGATTCTTATTGTAATAAATCATAGTGCCACCACCTTTGGTGGCCCTATCATTTCTCACAATCCTGTAGTTCGCAATACCAGGACTGCGAACCCCAGGTTTAAGAAAAGACTCCTGTATACAGAGTATATCTATTTGGTGGGAATGAGCGAAGGCGCTCACTAATTCTATTTGCCGTTTGACACCGTTTGCGTTAAAAGTCGCTATAGACAGGGCTTTTGGCTTAATACGCGCGAGTTGCGAGTCAGCGGGCAATGGGATAAATCTATTGATGACCGCCATTGGAAAAAATTATTTTGCGTGGAAGCCCGCGATGGCTCCCAGAAGACTTTGGTGCTCTACGAGCGCCTGCATACGTGCTTGCTGGGAACCATTCGAGTTCCTCAGCTTGTCGGCGAACACCTTAAGTTCGCCGTCGTCTATTACGCTCGCGAACGCTAGCACGAGTGCTAGATCGTCCGCGTTAGCGGAGCGTGCGCGGGAAGGCGCAGCAGGACGAGCGATCGGCACCTGGGCGACCGGCTGGATGGCCGGCGCCGCAGGGCGGGTGGGTGCCAAGGGAGGCGCAGGTTTGAACCAAGCGTTCACCTTGGGGGGAGGGGCGGGCGCGTATTGAATAGGCGCCGGCGCCTGTTTATTTTGGCTGGTTTTGCCTCCACGCCTAGTGGGGCGTCTGCGAGGGGCGCGGGAGCATCCGCGGTAATTCGCGGGATGTCCCTGCGTCTCGCAGAGCACACAGCTAGGGGGGACGGCGGGGTCCGGGACTTTGCGGGGACAATCCGCAGTCGCGTGATCGTCTAGGCACTTTACGCACCTAGGCCGCGCGAAACAATTTCTGGCCGAGTGACCATATAACTGGCAGCGATGGCACTGCCCTATGAGGCCCCTAGTATACGGGGGTTCGACTTTGATGCCGGTGAGCGAACACACCGACCTCAAATTGAAAATTTCCTTTCCCTCGCTAGTGAGGTCCAGGACAGCTAACACAGAGTCAAATTTCGCTTTAGTACGCGAATGATATAGACGGTGCGCTTGGCGCACGGGAAAACCTTTGTTACGGAGATCTGTGAAGACGTATTCGACGTCTATCTCCTTAGGGATGCCCTTCAGGACTACGCGCAATTGGCGCTCGTCCTCCAGGGCGTAAGAGTGGTAACCAATACCATATTCCCGAAGGAATGAAGTTAACTGTCGGTGCTCCGACGAGGAGGCAACCTGGACTTTGATACCGACCTGCGTTAAGCGCGCGGTAGAAAAGTTTATCTTTTGGCTGTTAAGCCAATGGGATACCTTGTCCCACTTGTGCTTTTCCTGCACATAAATTGGGGGAGGAGGCTTGACTCGGGGGGCGCGGGGGGTCTCAGCCTCTTCCCGCTCAACCGCGGTAGCGGGGGCAGGGGAGAGGGGGACCGGCGACGCGGCGCCTTCCGGACGGGAAGTTTTGCCCTTGGGCTTGTTAGCCTTCTTGGGCGGAGGGAGGGCCTTAGGGGCCTTGGCCTTACGCTTGGCCGAACGTTTGGAGACGGTCTCGAAACCGTCGTCACTCTCTGCGGCGGAGGAGGAACCGTCCTCCTCCATCTCGCTGCCCGATAGCTGGGGCGCAGGGGGGGCGCGGGGGGCGCGGGGCACTCGGGTGCCCTCGGCCGCCTTCGCGGGATGCTCGGTCGGGGCGACTTCGGCATCGCTCGGCCCGTCCGACGACATCGGCTCGACATCGGCACTCGGGCCGGCTACGGCACTCGGGCCGACTTCGGGGGAGCTCGGGCTCAACCCACAACTGCGCGCGTACTCTAACGCGTCGCGAAAGGCGTCTCCGTGATTCGCCTCGAGATATCGGAAGATGTCTTCCGTTTTAAGCCCGGCCATTTTTGTGACTCCCCTCGCCTCGCGGCGAGAGAAAGGGTGTGTAACTTAATCTAGCACTTTCACTTTGGTAATGTGTACCTAACTAAAACGACAATGTACTCACTCAGTGACGACTCACAGCTCCTTAACGGGAGCAAGACTGCACAACCTCAGCACAACGCCGCGCAGGCAGCACAGCACAGCACAGCGCGGCACAGCAGCACCGCACAGCACAGCACAGCCCAGCGCAGCCACTGAAATTGAGAATAGGTCGGATTAATAAACACGTTAAATATGGCGCGAAAATACGCGCAGGCAAAACAGCGCAGTCCAGAAGCACAGCGCGGCACAGCAGCACCGCCCAGCACCACACAGTACAGCGCAGCCCAGGGCAGCTCCTGGAACTGAGAATAATCGGATATGAGAAAAACGGTTAGAATTGGCGCGAAAAAATCCCGACCGGGCGACCTCACCGGAGCAAGGCCAGATCGGAACTCCTCGTGTACTTTTTTTTTTTTTTTTTTTTTCGAACTTGAGGTAATTGCTGTTAGCCCTATTGGCCTTTACAGCGACACCGGGTGGGTAGGGAAGAGGGTACTCTGTCCCAGAAGAAAAAGCAAGCACTACCTGGCTGCTTGAGAGGGGTCGACGACTGTAAGGGCGCCCCCTGCGGGGCTCGAACCTCGGCTTACAATCGACGAGCGGGCTGGGAATTTCCCTATGCTAAACAAAGCCAGCCGCGACGTGAAGCCGCGACTGGGGACAAAAATTAGACTAATCTAAGGGAGCTAGCGGTCCCTAACCGCTGGGCCCGACCGCGCCGAGACGCGGCCGAGCCGTGGAAAAAACTGGACTTCGTCGTCGATTCCGTCGACGACGGTGTATGTGTCGTGGATGTGTAGTGTATTTCCTACCTATATACGGGGCGTTAGCTAACGTAATGGCGTCATCGGGGTCTAACAGGACGCTTCGCGGGCGTCTTCTTTTAGGGTGCGCGATGGGTGTGTAATCACACGCCATTTTTATTAAGGGGTTCGCGTGCGAGCCTGCGCGCTCAAAGTAGCGCATCGCTAAGCGTTTGCAGTGCTCGTTAATCGATTCCAGTTCAAAATCTCTATGAAGGTCGACGTTACGTACGAACCAGGGGCAGCCTGATGCGATACGTAAGAATTTATTTTGTACAATTTGAAGGGGAGCAAGCTTAGTGTGCGCGAACGCGACACAAGCGTATGACATTATTGGCCTTACACAAGTTTTGTATAATGTCAGCTTATGTCTAAGTGACATTTTACTCCGCTTGTTTATCAACCAGAACAGACGATTAAGAACGAACTTTGCTTTATTGCAAACATTCGTGATGTGGGGTCTGAAGGAGAATCTAGAGTCTAGAGTGACACCTAGATATTTGACTTGCTTTTCCCAAGGGATAGGCTTGTCTAATAGACGTATGGTAGAGACCTGTATATGGCGAGCCATAGGGAAGAGGATGGCTTTACTTTTCTCGGGATTAACCTCGATTCTCCATAGGCGGAACCACTCACCGAGTGCGTGGGCCGCTTTCTGAAGTCTCTCAGCTAGTAGGCGTGTGTCACGCGAAGAAGTGTAAAGGGCAGTGTCATCCGCGTACATAGCCAGGTGAACAAGCCCCGTGCGGGGTATGTCACTGGTGTACAGCGAATATAAAATAGGAGAGAGGGTTGAACCCTGGGGAACGCCTGCGCGGAGGAGGCGGGGAGAAGAGATAGTGCCTTCGACTTTATAGCGAAAATACCTGTTTGACAGAAAGTCCCGCAGGATGTGCACGAGACAGTCTGGCAAGCCAGCACGCCTCAGCTTGAAAATCAAACCGTTGTGCCAGACCTTGTCAAAGGCTTTCGCTATGTCGAGGAAGATGGCAGCAGTGTTACTGCGAAGTGCGGTCCTCACGTGGTGACGAGCGATGTGCTCTACCACGCGGTGGACTTGGTGGATGGCAGAATGTCTCTTTCTGAAACCAAATTGCTCATTGATAAGCGGACAATAGGTCTCTACCGCCTCGGAGAGTCTAATAAGTATGATTCTCTCATACAATTTACCTAAACAGCTGAGAAGGCTGATAGGTCTATAACTGGAGGGTAAATTCCGCGGCTTATTAGGTTTTGGTATACCTATGACAATGGCTTCCTTCCACTCGTCGGGGAAGGAGCACGATTTTAAAAGTGAATTAAAAATAATGACCAATAGAGATATGAACTGAGTCGGAAGGGACTTGAAAGTTCTATTTGATATTTTGTCAGGCCCCGGGGCCTTCCTATCTTTGAGATTTTTGATGAGGGCTTTGACCTCGTCGGTCGAGGTCGGGCGAAGCGGTTCCCCTTGCGGGGGCGTCGACGCCCACTCTGCGACCGCGGAATCCACTCTTTCGATATGGCTCGGGTCGCAGGGCTGACCACTCGGGGTACATTGAGCCTCTAAACTGTCAGCGAGGCACTCCGCTTTTTCGGTGTCATCGGCAGCAATTGTAAGATCGGGCCTAATAAGAGGAGGCATAGTCGAGAGACAATCGACTCTAAAAGCTCGCGACAGCGCCCAGAATGCCTGGTGCGATGGCGCGAGCCCCTCGAGCTTTTTATCCCACGACTCACCGCGCAGAAGTTCGAATTCGAATCGAACTCTCCTCTTTAACCTATTATATTTCCTACGATTATCGTCAGTCGGATATTTGTCGTGTCGTCGCATTGCTTTGTTTCTGCGTCTTATCAACCGCCTGAGTTTATCTGAGATTTCAAACCTACCGTCGGGTAAGTTTGGTACCTCTTTCGAACAACTCTCGATTGTATTGAGAATGTAAGTGGTGAACTGATTCGCCGCGTCTATCGCTAACACCGCAGAGTCGGCGATGCCAGGTAATAATTCCTTTAACGGGGATTCATTAGAGCGGAGGAGCTTTGAAAATCTCCTCCAATCGACAACTGTTTTGGTGGGAGGGCCTGAGGGGCGCTCCACACCTAGCTTGAGAATGACTGGACGATGATCTGAATCAAGGTCCGAAAATGTTTCTATCGATTGTTGTAGCAAACCAACATTCGATAGTACCGCTATGTCGAGGACCTCGCCTGTGCCTCGGGCACCAAAGCGAGTGGGCGAAGTAGGGCCTATAACGAAAGCGTTATATTTACTGGTGTATTCGAGGAGATTCACACCGTCGGAGTGAGTCACCGTCGAATTCCAGTTTTTATGTTTACAATTGAGATCCCCGATCAGAAGGACCGAGTCACCCATACTAAGTAGCGATAAAATATCGCTTTCTAGTAATTGCCTCTTCCCTGAGCGGTAGACAGAGGCAATTATCAGTGGCTGATGGCCTGTAAGGAATACCTGGCACACCGACGCTTCGGCTGTTTCGAGAGACGGAGGGTCGAGCGGTATACAGTGTAGATTCTTTTTGTAATAAATCATAGTGCCTCCCCCTTTGGTGGCCCTATCATTTCTCACAATCCTGTAGTTCGCAATACTAGGACTGCGAACCCCAGGTTTCAGAAAAGACTCCTGTATACAGAATATATCTAATTGGTGGGAGTGAGCGAAGGCGCTCATTAACTCAATTTGCCGTTTGACACCGTTTGCGTTAAAAGTCGCTATAGACAGGGCTTTTGGCTTAATACGCGCGAGTTGCGAGTCAGCGGGCAATGGGATAAATCTATTGATGACCGCCATTGGATAAATTTATTTTGCGTGGAAGCCCGCGATGGCTCCCAGAAGACCTTGGTGCTCTGCGAGCGCCTGCAAACGTGCTTGCTGGGAACCATTCGAGTTCCTCAGCTTATCGGCGAACACCTTAAGTTCGCCGTTGTCTATAATGCTCGCGAACGCTAGCACGAGTGCTAGGTCGTCCGCGTTAGCGGGGGATGCGCAGGAAGGCGCAGCAGAACGAGCGATCGGCACCTGGGCGACCGGCTGGATGGCCGGCGCCGCAGGGCGGGTGGGTGCCAAGGGAGGCGCAGGTTTGAACCAAGCGTTCACCTTGGGGGGAGGGGCGGGCGCGTATTGAATAGGCGCCGGCGCCTGTTTATTTTGGCTGGATTTGCCTCCACGCCTAGTGGGGCGTCTGCGAGGGGCGCGGGAGCATCCGCGGTAATTCGCGGGATGTCCCTGCGTCTCGCAGAGCACACAGCTAGGGGGGACGGCGGGGTCCGGGACTTTGCGGGGACAATCCGCAGTCGCGTGGTCGTCTAGGCACTTTACGCACCTAGGCCGCGCGAAACAATTCCTGGCCGAGTGACCATATAACTGGCAGCGATGGCACTGCCCTATGAGGCCCCTAGTATACGGGGGTTCGACTTTGATGCCGGTGAGCGAACACACCGACCTCAAATTGAAAATTTCCTTTCCCTCGCTAGTGAGGTCCAGGACAGCTAACACAGAGTCAAATTTCGCTTTAGTACGCGAATGGTAGAGACGGTGCGCTTGGCGCACGGGAAAACCTTTGTTACGGAGATCTGTGAAGACGTATTCGACGTCTATCTCCTTAGGGATGCCCTTCAGGACTACGCGCAATTGGCGCTCGTCCTCCAGGGCATAAGAGTGGTAACCAATACCATATTCCCGAAGGAATGAAGTTAACTGTCGGTGCTCCGACGAGGAGGCAACCTGGACTTTGATACCGACCTGCGTTAAGCGCGCGGTAGAAAAGTTTATCTTTTGGCTGTTAAGCCAATGGGATACCTTGTCCCACTTGTGCTTTTCCTGCACATAAATCGGGGGAGGAGGTTTGACTCGGGGGGCGCGGGGGGTCTCAGCCTCTTCCCGCTCAACCGCGGTAGCGGGGGCAGGGGAGAGGGGGACCGGCGACGCGGCGCCTTCCTGGCGGGAAACTTTGCCTTTTGGCTTATTAGCCTTTTTGGGCGGAGGGAGGGCCTTAGGGGCCTTGGCCTTACGCTTGGCCGAACGTTTGGAGACGGTCTCGAAACCGTCGTCACTCTCTGCGGAGGAGGAGGAACCGTCCTCCTCCATCTCGCTGCCCGATAGCTGGGGCGCAGGGGGGGCGCGGGGGGCGCGGGGCACTCGGGTGCCCTCGGCCGCCTTCGCGGGATGCTCGGTCGGGGCGACTTCGGCATCGCTCGGCCCGTCCGACGACATCGGTTCAACTTCGGCACTCGGGCCGGCTACGGCACTCGGGCCGACTTCGGGGGAGCTCGGGCTCAACCCACAACTGCGCGCGTACTCTAACGCGTCGCGAAAGGCGTCTCCGTGATTCGCCTCGAGATAGCGGAAGATGTCTTCCGTTTTAAGCCCGGCCATTTTTGTGACTCCCCTCGCCTCGCGGCGAGAGAAAGGGTGTGTAACTTAATCTAGCACTTTCACTTTGGTATTGTGTACCTAACTAAAAACGACAATGTACTCACTCAGTGACGACTCACAACTCCTTAACGGGAGCAAGACTGCACAACCTCAGCACAACGCCGCGCAGGCAGCACAGCACAGCACAGCGCGGCACAGCAGCACCGCACAGCACAGCACAGCCCAGCGCAGCCACTGAAATTGAGAATAGGTCGGATTAATAAACACGTTAAATATGGCGCGAAAATACGCGCAGGCAAAACAGCGCAGTCCAGAAGCACAGCGCGGCACAGCAGCACCGCCCAGCACCACACAGTACAGCGCAGCCCAGGGCAGCTCCTGGAACTGAGAATAATCGGATATGAGAAAAACGGTTAGAATTGGCGCGAAAAAATCCCGACCGGGCGACCTCACCGGAGCAAGGCCAGATCGGAACTTTTTTGTGCGGGTTTTTTGCTGACTGACGATTGCGGAACGTCTGTTTATCGTCGGGGGATTTCATACATCCGGGGGACCGGGAAACAGCATCAGGGCAATGAGCCCTCTGGCTGTAGTCTCACACGGCAGACATTAATATGCCTGCGTCATCGGGGTATGGCCTGAGAGCCAAGGGAGAAATCAGGAGATGAAAATGGGTATAAGGAAGATGAGATGAGCTATAGTGCTCCCTGGGCGGTCAGCCCAGCCAGGTGAGACCCTTGGTTGACCCAAGGGAGGCCCAGCTTAGGCGACCAGCGACCGAGGGAGCAGCTCAAGATGCAGAATTTGGAGAGGTAAGGACATCCCTTGGCAGGCGCTTTCGGTCAGGTGGCCTGGTGTGCCACGGTGCGATGTTCTGCAAGTGCAGGTGATCCGAAATATCGGCACGGCTGAACGCATTGTGAGCGAGCCGGCCGATATGCTCCTCCAGGCTCTCTATTTTGAGGTCTCTCTGGATCGTGGTATTCCTTACGAAGTAAGGAGCCTGGGTAACATGCCTCAAGGCGATGTTTTGGACAACCTGCAAGGCCTTGCGCTGGCGCGCATTTGCAAGCGCATACCAGGCCGGTGTTGCGTAGGTGAGCCTTGGTCTCACGTAGGCCTTGTAAAGGGCCAACTTCGTACTAAGCGGCAAGCTGGATCTCATTAAAGGGCGCAGATGGAATAAGGCCACTTTCGCAGCAGCAACAGTCTTCTTCACCTGCCCAGCCATGCGCAACCTCCTATCGATGGTTACGCCTAGGTAGGTGATCTTCGGGCTCCAGGGGACCTGCTCACCCAAAAGACGCAGCGGAGGAGGCAGCCTCGGGCGGCTCCCAAACGCTATCGCCTGAGTTTTTGCCACACTGAGGGAGAGCCTCCACTCCGACAGCCAACTGGGGAGCAAGTCAAGTGCACGCTGAAGTTTGATGGCGGCGTGCTCAAGATTCAAGCTCTTCGAGAGCAGGGCGATGTCGTCGGCGTAGAGCGCCAACATCGAGCCCTGCTCCGCTGGAAGATCGTTGGTGTACCACGAGTACAGGGCAGGTGATAGTGTACTGCCCTGCGGTACTCCGGCGGCGATCAGGTGGCTGCTAGAAATTGCACTCTCCACTCTGACGCGGAAGGTCCTGCCGTGGAGGAAGGCGGCGAGGACAAGCGCGATGTGATGCGGAGTTCCAGCGCGAAGAATCTTGATCATCAGTCCCGGGTGCCAGACGCGGTCGAAAGCGCTGGCGACATCCAGGAAGGCTGCAACTGCACTCTCCTTCCTGTTTTCTGCTGCTGCTGCAAAATGGATAACACGGGCCACTTGAAGCGTCGTTGAGTGACCACTTCTGAAACCAAACTGTTCGGGCCGCGGGTGAAGGTGCGGCTGAAGGAGCGGTAGTAACATCCTCTCGAACAGTTTGGCAAGGGTGTTCAGTAGAGTAATCGGACGATACCCATCAGGTTTTCGATGATTTTTACGGGGCTTCGGGATCATGACGACCAGACCCTCTTTCCATGCCAGGGGAAAATGACCCAAGCGCAGGATGGCGCTGAAAAGTCTGGCCGTCGCAGCTATGGTTCTACTGTCCAGGTGCCGTAGAGCACTGTTCGTCACTCCGTCAATCCCAGGTGCCTTCCTGGGCTTTAGACCCCGGATCGCCTTCTTAACAGAAGAGGGAGAGAAAAATGGAGGAGCTGGTGTTGAGAGGGTTCTAAGTGAGACCAACAGCGCCTTCACCTCATCTTCGACCTCGGCATGGAGGTCCGGGCACTCACTGGGATTAGGCTGGAACTGCGCCGCCAGATATCTCGCTAATATGTCCGCTCTCTCCTCCGAAGAGTACCGAAGAGTGCCATCTTCATGGAGCAATGGACGAACTGGTGGCCTCTTCTTAGTTAACTGACGGCTAAGGCGGTACAGTGAGTGCTGGTCCTCACATGCCTCCGAAATGCGTTGCTCCCACCTGGAAGCCTCACGACTACCAAGAGCAGCCCTGATCTGCTCTATGAGGGAGTTCAATTTCCTCTTGATGGCAGGGTCCCTGGTTGCCTGCCATTCCGCTCTGGTGACCCTCTTCTTATGGATGAGCGCCTCAATCCATTTTGGAAGTGGTGGTAATCCGCGATGATTAGGGGGTGCAGTGGCCAGCTTCATGGCATCTTTGATATTGGCCACAATTGCATGTTCCAGTCGGTCTAAGCTGGAGGCGTCAGTAATGGGTTCAGTGCACGGGGATGGTTTGGCACAGAGCACGCTCTCAAACCGCTCCCAAAGAATCCGGCCACCTGGCGGGGGAGCTCTAGCAAAAGTCGGACAGCCCTTGATGATGGCCACAACCGGCTGATGATCAGACCCGAAGGCATCCGGGAGTACCTCCAAGTCGATTGAGTTCAGCCCCTTATGCACTACCAAATCTATAATAGTGGGGTTCATGCTGCCAGAGTCCGGGTAGTGAGTAGGTTCCTCCGGACCCTGCACTTCATAACCACCACTTTCAGTTCCACGGAACAGAAGCCTTCCCGCCTGGTTAGAGGAGAGCGAGCCCCAGGCAGGGTGGTGCGCGTTCCAATCACCCGCAGCAAAGGTAGGAGTGGAGTTGGAGAAGAGCTGACGTACATCGCTGGCATCCAGGGAACTACTGCTGCTGCCCGGGCGATAAACTGCGAAGATCTTTAAAGGTTTGGCTTCAAACTGGATTTCGACACCCAGAGCCTGGAATGACTGGATGTCGAGTGAAGGAAGTGGTTGGAATATCAGATTATTACGAACCGCCACCAAGAGCCCCCTCATCGACGTAGCGGCCGTAGTATCCAATCGAAGCACCTGGTATCCCGAGATGTTAGCGGAGTACGCCGGATGTAAGTGCGACTCATTCACTAGCGCGACGTCTGCTCCCTGTTCACGCAGGATATGGCGGAGGGAGGGCATCCTCCTTCTCAATCCCCGGGCGTTCCAGTAGATGATTTTAAGGTCTTCAGACATTGAGAAGGAGGGACTTCATGCCTTCTAACACGCATTGCACAGGATCTTGACCTTCCCTCAAGGCGATGAGAACTTCCTTGAGGGTGTCAATGGCCCTGTCTATAGCGATGGTAGCAGGCTGCGCCTTGGCCTGCAATTTATGCGTGGTGTTGGATGCGGCTGTGGCTGCATTTGTGGCTACAGCTACGGGTGTTCGGGTAGCGGGTGCTGCGAGAGGGGGGAGAGACGCCTTAGCTTGCTCCTCCTGCCTTCTGGTCCTCTTCCCGCCCCTCTTTTTGGCTCTCCTTCCTCCTCTCTCAGTAGGAGGGTTGGCGGGAGCCATCAGATTGGTGGCCTGGCATTCCGCGCCAACCATGTTGACATCTTCCCGGGGTGCGACTGCCCTGGGCTTCCGTATTGCGTCTGGTTGTGAGAGAGCTACCGTGCCAGCCCTCTTGTTGCGAAGCTCACGTTTGAACTGCGGACAGGCCGTATGGTTGGCCGGGTGCGCGCCTCCGCAGTTCACACAGGTAGCAGCTACATCGAGAGGTCTCGGGCAGTCGCGCGCGAGGTGCTCCTCACCGCACCTCACGCAAGCCAGACGACGATGGCACCCGAAACTGGAGTGACGGAAAGCCTGACAGCGATGACACTGCGCCGGGCCCTTCTTGCTCCTCCAGGCCTCTATTTTGATGCCCGGCATGAAGAGCAACTCGGTGACACCGTATATGCCGGGCACCAAGTCAGGAGTGTTGGTGAGTACTACGAAAAAGATGCAGCCAGGGCGCCCCATCCTCGCCCTGATTGGTCGCACGTACTCAGCCTGGAAGCCCAAGTCTCCCAGGGCCTCAATGATCTCGTCTGCAGTAGTGGTAGCTGGTAGTCCACGTATGGCCACCTTCTTACTCATCTCCGAAGGCAGCGCATACGAGAACCATGTTTATCGTGTACTATCCGGCCGCCTTTTTATGAACAACACACTACACTCTCCGCTCCGCTCTATCGCGCAGCCGTCGTCCCTTTCGCGCGCGCGAAACGAAACGCTCCGAAAAGGAACGAGCGAGGCGAACGGGCACGGGCACGGGCACGGGCACGGGCACGGGCGTCGGGCGGTGAGACTATCTCGTCGAACGAACGAACAAACAAACAACAGCCAATACATATCAAATGATAAATATCAAATAGGAATATATGAGTTCCGATCTGGCCTTGCTCCGGTGAGGTCGCCCGGTCGGGATTTTTTCGCGCCAATTCTAACCGTTTTTCTCATATCCGATTATTCTCAGTTCCAGGAGCTGCCCTGGGCTGCGCTGTACTGTGTGGTGCTGGGCGGTGCTGCTGTGCCGCGCTGTGCTTCTGGACTGCGCTGTTTTGCCTGCGCGTATTTTCGCGCCATATTTAACGTGTTTATTAATCCGACCTATTCTCAATTTCAGTGGCTGCGCTGGGCTGTGCTGTGCTGTGCGGTGCTGCTGTGCCGCGCTGTGCTGTGCTGTGCTGCCTGCGCGGCGTTGTGCTGAGGTTGTGCAGTCTTGCTCCCGTTAAGGAGCTGTGAGTCGTCACTGAGTGAGTACATTGTCGTTTTAGTTAGGTACACATTACCAAAGTGAAAGTGCTAGATTAAGTTACACACCCTTTCTCTCGCCGCGAGGCGAGGGGAGTCACAAAAATGGCCGGGCTTAAAACGGAAGACATCTTCCGATATCTCGAGGCGAATCACGGAGACGCCTTTCGCGACGCGTTAGAGTACGCGCGCAGTTGTGGGTTGAGCCCGAGCTCCCCCGAAGTCGGCCCGAGTGCCGTAGCCGGCCCGAGTGCCGATGTCGAGCCGATGTCGTCGGACGGGCCGAGCGATGCCGAAGTCGCCCCGACCGAGCATCCCGCGAAGGCGGCCGAGGGCACCCGAGTGCCCCGCGCCCCCCGCGCCCCCCCTGCGCCCCAGCTATCGGGCAGCGAGATGGAGGAGGACGGTTCCTCCTCCTCCGCAGAGAGTGACGACGGTTTCGAGACCGTCTCCAAACGTTCGGCCAAGCGTAAGGCCAAGGCCCCTAAGGCCCTCCCTCCGCCCAAGAAGGCTAACAAGCCCAAGGGCAAAACTTCCCGTCCGGAAGGCGCCGCGTCGCCGGTCCCCCTCTCCCCTGCCCCCGCTACCGCGGTTGAGCGGGAAGAGGCCGAGACCCCTCGCGCCCCCCGAGTCAAACCACCTCCCCCAATTTATGTGCAAGAAAAGCACAAATGGGAAAAGGTGTCCACATGGCTTCACAGCCATCACATTAAGTACTCTACCGCGCGCTTAACGCAGGTAGGCATCAAAGTCCAGGTGTCCTCCTCGTCGGAGCACCGGCTATTCACTTCATTCCTTCGGGAATATGGTATAGGTTACCATTCCTATGCCCTAGAAGACGAGCGCCAATTGCGCGTCGTACTTAAGGGTGTCCCCAAAGAAATAGACGTTGAATCCGTCTTTACCGATCTTAAAAATAACGGTTTTCCCGTGCGACAAACGCACCGCCTTTACAATTCTCGCACGAAAGCGAAATACGACATGGTTTTAGTAGTCCTGGACCTCACTAACGAGGCGAAGGAAATTTTCAACCTTAAAAGGGTTTGCTATCTCACCGGCATTAAAGTCGAACCCCCTTACACGAGGGGTCTCATAGGGCAGTGCCACCGCTGCCAGTTATACGGTCATTCGGCCAGGAATTGTTTCGCGCGGCCTAGGTGCGTAAAGTGCCTAGACGACCACGCGACTGCGGATTGTCCCCGCAAAGTTCCGGACCCCGCCGTCCCCCCTAGCTGTGTGCTCTGCGAGACGCAGGGACATCCCGCGAATTACCGCGGATGCTCCCGCGCCCCTCGCAGGCGCCCCACTAGGCGCGGTGGCAAAACCAGCCAAAATAAACAGGCGCCGGCGCCTATTCAATACGCGCCCGCCCCTCCCCCCAAGGTGAACGCTTGGTTCAAACCTGCGCCTCCCTTGGCACCCACCCGCCCTGCGGCGCCGGCCATCCAGCCGGTCGCCCAGGTGCCGATCGCTCGTCCTGCTGCGCCTTCCCGCGCACGCTCCGCTAACGCGGACGATCTAGCACTCGTGCTAGCGTTCGCGAGCGTAATAGACGACGGCGAACTTAAGGTGTTCGCCGACAAGCTGAGGAACTCGAATGGTTCCCAGCAAGCACGTATGCAGGCGCTCGTAGAGCACCAAAGTCTTCTGGGAGCCATCGCGGGCTTCCACGCAAAATAAATTTTTCCAATGGCGGTCATCAATAGATTTATCCCATTGCCCGCTGACTCGCAACTCGCGCGTATTAAGCCAAAAGCCCTGTCTATAGCGACTTTTAACGCAAACGGTGTCAAACGGCAAATAGAATTAGTGAGCGCCTTCGCTCATTCCCACCAAATAGATATACTCTGTATACAGGAGTCTTTTCTTAAACCTGGGGTTCGCAGTCCTGGTATTGCGAACTACAGGATTGTGAGAAATGATAGGGCCACCAAAGGTGGTGGCACTATGATTTATTACAATAAGAATCTACACTGTATACCGCTCGACCCTCCGTCTCTCGTAACGGCCGAAGCTTCGGTGTGCCAGGTATTCCTTACAGGCCATCAGCCATTAATAATTGCCTCTGTCTACCGCTCAGGGAAGAGACAATTACTAGAAAGCGATATTTTATCGCTACTTAGTATGGGTGACTCGGTCCTTCTGATCGGGGATCTCAATTGTAAACACAGAAATTGGAATTCGACGGTGACTCACTCCGACGGGGTGAATCTCCTCGAATATACCAATAAATATAACGCTTCTGTTATAGGCCCTACTTCGCCCACTCGCTTCGGTGCCCGAGGCACAGGCGAGGTTCTCGATATAGCGGTACTATCGAACGTAGGCTTGTTGCAACGTTCGATAGAAACTTTTTCGGACCTTGATTCAGATCATCGTCCAGTAATTCTCAAGTTAGGTGTGGAGAGCCCCTCAGGCCCTCCCACCAAAACAGTTGTCGATTGGAGGAGATTTTCAAAGCTCCTCCGCTCTAATGAATCCCCGTTAAAGGAATTATTACCTGGCATCGCCGACTCCGCGGTGTTAGCGATAGACGCGGCGAATCAGTTCACCACTTATATTCTCAATACAATCGAGAGTTGTTCGAAAGAGGTACCAAACTTACCCGACGGTAGGTTTGAAATCTCAGATAAACTCAGGCGGTTGATAAGACGCAGAAACAAAGCAATGCGACGACACGACAAATATCCGACTGACGATAATCGTAGGAAATATAATAGGTTAAAGAGGAGAGTTCGATTCGAATTCGAACTTCTGCGCGGTGAGTCGTGGGATAAAAAGCTCGAGGGGCTCGCGCCATCGCACCAGGCATTCTGGGCGCTGTCGCGAGCTTTTAGAGTCGATTGTCTCTCGACTATGCCTCCTCTTATTAGGCCCGATCTTACAATTGCTGCCGATGACACCGAAAAAGCGGAGTGCCTCGCTGACAGTTTAGAGGCTCAATGTACCCCGAGTGGTCAGCCCTGCGACCCGAGCCATATCGAAAGAGTGGATTCCGCGGTCGCAGAGTGGGCGTCGACGCCCCCGCAAGGGGAACCGCTTCGCCCGACCTCGACCGACGAGGTCAAAGCCCTCATCAAAAATCTCAAAGATAGGAAGGCCCCGGGGCCTGATAAAATATCAAATAGAACTTTCAAGTCACTTCCGGCTCAGTTCATATCTCTGTTGGTCATTATTTTTAATTCACTTTTAAAATCGTGCTCCTTCCCCGACGAGTGGAAGGAAGCCATTGTCATAGGTATACCAAAACCTAATAAGCCGCGGAATTTACCCTCCAGTTATAGACCTATCAGCCTTCTCAGCTGTTTAGGTAAATTGTATGAGAGAATCATACTTATTAGACTCTCCGAGGCGGTAGAGACCTATTGTCCGCTTATCAATGAGCAATTTGGTTTCAGAAAGAGACATTCTGCCATCCACCAAGTCCACCGCGTGGTAGAGCATATCGCTCGTCACCACGTGAGGACCGCACTTCGCAGTAACACTGCTGCCATCTTCCTCGACATAGCGAAAGCCTTTGACAAGGTCTGGCACAACGGCTTGATTTTCAAGCTGAGGCGTGCTGGCTTGCCAGACTGTCTCGTGCACATCCTGCGGGACTTTCTGTCAAACAGGTATTTTCGCTATAAAGTCGAAGGCACTATCTCTTCTCCCCGCCTCCTCCGCGCAGGCGTTCCCCAGGGTTCAACCCTCTCTCCTATGTTATATTCGCTGTACACCAGTGACATACCCCGCACGGGGCTTGTTCACCTGGCTATGTACGCGGATGACACTGCCCTTTACACTTCTTCGCGTGACACACGCCTACTAGCCGAGAGACTTCAGAAAGCGGCCCACGCACTCGGTGAGTGGTTCCGCCTATGGAGAATCGAGGTTAATCCCGAGAAAAGTAAAGCCATCCTCTTCCCTATGGCTCGCCATATACAGGTCTCTACCATACGTCTATTAGACAAGCCTATCCCTTGGGAAAAGCAAGTCAAATATCTAGGTGTCACTCTAGACTCTAGATTCTCCTTCAGACCCCACATCACGAATGTTTGCAATAAAGCAAAGTTCGTTCTTACTCGTCTGTTCTGGTTGATAAACAAGCGGAGTAAAATGTCACTTAGACATAAGCTGACATTATACAAAACTTGTGTAAGGCCAATATTGTCATACGCTTGTGTCGCGTTCGCGCACACTAAGCTGGCTCCCCTTCAAATTGTACAAAATAAATTCTTACGTATCGCATCAGGCTGCCCCTGGTTCGTACGTAACGTCGACCTACATAGAGATTTTGAACTGGAATCGATTAACGAGCACTGCAAACGCTTAGCGACGCGCTACTTTGAGCGTGCAGGCTCGCACGCGAACCCCTTAATAAAAATGGCGTGTGATTACACACCCAACGCGCACCCCAAAAGAAGACGCCCGCGAAGCGTCCTTTTAGACCCCGATGACGCCATTACGTTAGCTAACGCCCCGTATATAGGTAGGAAATACACTACACATACACGACACAAACACCGTCGTCGACGGAATCGACGACGAAGTCCAGTTTTTTCCACGGCTCGGCCACGTCTCGGCGCGGTCGGGCCCAGCGGTTAGGGACCGCAAGCTCCCTTAGATTAGTCTAATTTTTGTCCCCAGTCGCGGCTTCACGTCGCGGCTGGCTTTGTTTAGCATAGGGAAATTCCCAGCCCGCTCGTCGATTGTAAGCCGAGGTTCGAGCCCCGCAGGGGGCGCCCTTACAGTCGTCGACCCCTCTCAAGCAGCCAGGTAGTGCTTGCTTTTCTTCTGGGACAGAGTACCCTCTTCCCTACCCACCCGGTGTCGCTGTAAAGGCCAATAGGGCTAACAGCAATTACCTCAAGTTCGAAAAAAAAAAAAAAAAAAAAAAAAAAAAAATAGGAATATATTTATTTATAATGAAAATAATATAAATTTTATTTATTATTATTATTATTATTTTTTGACCCGTAGCCGTAACTGGTGGATTAATGATAGGATTAGAATTGAATTATCAATTATGTGCTAATTATCATTTATTATTATTATTATTATGTAGTAATTTATTATTAATTTTTTGTATTATTATGATTATTTTTCTAATTAATATGTCATTAGTTGATTGACATTCGTGTGTATATATTACTATTATTATATTTTTTTTTTTTTTTTTTTTTTTTTTTTTTTTATTTTTTTTTTTTTTTTTGATTAGTCTATATATTCACACGTGCATACTTCAAACTAACTAACTAACTCGAGGTAGACGTCTTGCGAGAAACTGTATTATAATTATTTTTAACATGAATCATATAGTGGCCCTTAAAAGGGCCTTTTGAGAATGCGCGCGACGACCGTTGATGACGATGATGCCGATGATGCCGATGCTGTTGTTGGTGGCGTATGCGTAGTGTATGGTAGTAATACACCACCGGTGCATACCAGACGAAGACGCACACCACCACCACGCAGCACACTTTAGCACAACAACAACACCACCACCATACACACACACACACACACACACCGTCACACGGCACGTTCGCGAGCGCATTCGATTTTTAACTTCGTCTCTTCGACGACGGACCACTTCACTTGGAGCTCGTGTACTTGGTGACGGCCTTGGTGCCTTCGCTGACTGCGTGCTTGGCCAACTCGCCGGGCAACAGGAGCCTCACGGATGTCTGCACCTCCCTGGACGTGATCGTGGACCTCTTGTTGTAGTGGGCGAGTCGCGACGCCTCGGCGGCGATGCGCTCGAAGATGTCGTTCACGAACGAGTTCATGATGGACATCGCCTTACTGGAGATGCCGGTGTCCGGGTGGACTTGTTTGAGCACTTTGTAGATGTAGATGGCGTAGCTCTCCTTCCTCTTGTGCTTCTTCTTCTTCTTGTCCGACTTGGAGATGTTCTTTTGGGCCTTACCGGATTTCTTGGCGGCCTTTCCGCTAGTCTTGGGCGGCATGATAACTAGTTTGTATTGTATACCACTATCGATGAGAAAGAAAGATATGTATACACACACACACACACTGAGCGTGCGGGACGTTTGTTAAAAAAATACTGCGGCAGCGGGTTGTAGTCACGTTCTGTGGACGCACAAGCGCTTACGACGAGCACTAGCTTTTGAGAGGGAATCGACCAATACGAACGCCGTACGGCCCAACAAGAAAAACGGGGCACGGGTGGCGACGAAAGAGCCCCCCCCCCCCCCCTTTCCCTCCGTTTCCCTCCCTCACTCCGGCGCGTATCGTGTGCTCCTCATATTTGCATTCGTATACTTTTATGAAAAATAATAATAATAATAATAAACAAAAAAAAAAAAAAAATTGCAGATACATTTCATATATATATATATATATATATATATATATATATATATATATATATACATTACTTATATATGTATGTATATGTGCGTATTCCTATTGGACAATTTTTATAACATTCCTGTTGTCAATGTGACCTTCTTTCTTTTTGTTTTTTAAATATTGAAAGGGTGGGCAGGCGGAGCCTAGTGTTAAGACACTCCGTTCCCCACTTTGTACCGAATTCTGGAAGCATTGCGTACTGAGTGGCAGAACTCAGACAAAGAGAGAGCGAAGAAAAAAAAAATGGAATCTCGAGTGGGGATCGAACCCACAACCAGTAGGTTCTACAGTCACACTTCGTGCCGCTGCGCCACGACACGTATTATTATTATTATTGTTTTTTTTTTTTTTTTTCTTTTTTTTTTACAATATTTAATAAACATAGGAACGTGTAACTTTTTTTTTTTTTGTTGTTTTGTATTAAAATATAGATCTGTGTGTGTGTGTGTGTGTGTGTGTGTGTGTGTGTGTGTGTGTGTGTGTGTGTGTATAGTAGTGTCATATTGTGATTTTGAAGACGTCTACCATAATGAAACGTTTTATGCAATTTAGAAGCGTTCACAGAAATATTTTGTGGCCCTTAAAAGGGCCTTTTAATTAAAAAAAAAAATAATAACCAAAAAAAAAAGAAGAAAACCAAATACACAACACAAGCACACATAACACCGTGCACCGTGCGCACCACTAGAGTGAGTGAGTGAATTAGGCTTTCTTCTCGGTCTTCTTCGGTAAGAGGACTGCTTGGATGTTGGGCAGTACACCTCCCTGCGCGATCGTAACTCCCGAGAGCAACTTGTTCAACTCCTCGTCATTACGGATCGCCAATTGGAGATGCCTCGGGATGATTCTGGTCTTCTTGTTGTCCCGAGCGGCGTTTCCGGCCAACTCGAGCACTTCGGCGGCCAGATACTCCATCACGGCGGCCAGGTAGACCGGTGCACCGGCTCCCACGCGTTCTGCGTAGTTCCCTTTTCTCAAAAGTCTATGTATGCGGCCCACTGGAAATTGAAGTCCGGCACGGTTGGAACGAGACTTTGCCTTTCCCTTCACTTTGCCACCTTTACCGCGACCCGACATGATGGTGGTGCACGAGAGTAAGACTAAACACAAAGACAATATTAAAATACGCGAGCGCTCACGGTCGCGAGCAGCGGACTAGTGTATGCGGGTTTTTTTTTTTTTTTTTTTTTTTTTTTCGAACTTGAGGTAATTGCTGTTAGCCCTATTGGCCTTTACAGCGACACCGGGTGGGTAGGGAAGAGGGTACTCTGTCCCAGAAGAAAAAGCAAGCACTACCTGGCTGCTTGAGAGGGGTCGACGACTGTAAGGGCGCCCCCTGCGGGGCTCGAACCTCGGCTTACAATCGACGAGCGGGCTGGGAATTTCCCTATGCTAAACAAAGCCAGCCGCGACGTGAAGCCGCGACTGGGGACAAAAATTAGACTAATCTAAGGGAGCTAGCGGTCCCTAACCGCTGGGCCCGACCGCGCCGAGACGTGGCCGAGCCGTGGAAAAAACTGGACTTCGTCGTCGATTCCGTCGACGACGGTGTTTGTGTCGTGTATGTGTAGTGTATTTCCTACCTATATACGGGGCGTTAGCTAACGTAATGGCGTCATCGGGGTCTAAAAGGACGCTTCGCGGGCGTCTTCTTTTTGGGTGCGCGTTGGGTGTGTAATCACACGCCATTTTTATTAAGGGGTTCGCGTGCGAGCCTGCGCGCTCAAAGTAGCGCGTCGCTAAGCGTTTGCAGTGCTCGTTAATCGATTCCAGTTCAAAATCTCTATGTAGGTCGACGTTACGTACGAACCAGGGGCAGCCTGATGCGATACGTAAGAATTTATTTTGTACAATTTGAAGGGGAGCAAGCTTAGTGTGCGCGAACGCGACACAAGCGTATGACATTATTGGCCTTACACAAGTTTTGTATAATGTCAGCTTATGTCTAAGTGACATTTTACTCCGCTTGTTTATCAACCAGAACAGACGACTAAGAACGAACTTTGCTTTATTGCAAACATTCGTGATGTGGGGTCTGAAGGAGAATCTAGAGTCTAGAGTGACACCTAGATATTTGACTTGCTTTTCCCAAGGGATAGGCTTGTCTAATAGACGTATGGTAGAGACCTGTATATGGCGAGCCATAGGGAAGAGGATGGCTTTACTTTTCTCGGGGTTAACCTCGATTCTCCATAGGCGGAACCACTCACCGAGTGCGTGGGCCGCTTTCTGAAGTCTCTCAGCTAGTAGGCGTGTGTCACGCGAAGAAGTGTAAAGGGCAGTGTCATCCGCGTACATAGCCAGGTGAACAAGCCCCGTGCGGGGAATGTCACTGGTGTACAGCGAATATAACATAGGAGAGAGGGTTGAACCCTGGGGAACGCCTGCGCGGAGGAGGCGGGGAGAAGAGATAGTGCCTTCGACTTTATAGCGAAAATACCTGTTTGACAGAAAATCCCGCAGGATGTGCACGAGACAGTCTGGCAAGCCAGCACGCCTCAGCTTGAAAATCAAGCCGTTGTGCCAGACCTTGTCAAAGGCTTTCGCTATGTCGAGGAAGATGGCAGCAGTGTTACTGCGAAGTGCGGTCCTCACGTGGTGACGAGCGATGTGCTCTACCACGCGGTGGACTTGGTGGATGGCAGAATGTCTCTTTCTGAAACCAAATTGCTCATTGATAAGCGGACAATAGGTCTCTACCGCCTCGGAGAGTCTAATAAGTATGATTCTCTCATACAATTTACCTAAACAGCTGAGAAGGCTGATAGGTCTATAACTGGAGGGTAAATTCCGCGGCTTATTAGGTTTTGGTATACCTATGACAATGGCTTCCTTCCACTCGTCGGGGAAGGAGCACGATTTTAAAAGTGAATTAAAAATAATGACCAATAGAGATATGAACTGAGTCGGAAGGGACTTGAAAGTTCTATTTGATATTTTGTCAGGCCCCGGGGCCTTCCTATCTTTGAGATTTTTGATGAGGGCTTTGACCTCGTCGGTCGAGGTCGGGCGAAGCGGTTCCCCTTGCGGGGGCGTCGACGCCCACTCTGCGACCGCGGAATCCACTCTTTCGATATGGCTCGGGTCGCAGGGCTGACCACTCGGGGTACACTGAGCCTCTAAACTGTCAGCGAGGCACTCCGCTTTTTCGGTGTCATCGGCAGCAATTGTAAGATCGGGCCTAATAAGAGGAGGCATAGTCGAGAGACAATCGACTCTAAAAGCTCGCGACAGCGCCCAGAATGCCTGGTGCGATGGCGCGAGCCCCTCGAGCTTTTTATCCCACGACTCACCGCGCAGAAGTTCGAATTCGAATCGAACTCTCCTCTTTAACCTATTATATTTCCTACGATTATCGTCAGTCGGATATTTGTCGTGTCGTCGCATTGCTTTGTTTCTGCGTCTTATCAACCGCCTGAGTTTATCTGAGATTTCAAACCTACCGTCGGGTAAGTTTGGTACCTCTTTCGAACAACTCTCGATTGTATTGAGAATGTAAGTGGTGAATTGATTCGCCGCGTCTATCGCTAACACCGCAGAGTCGGCGATGCCAGGTAATAATTCCTTTAACGGGGATTCATTAGAGCGGAGGAGCTTTGAAAATCTCCTCCAATCGACAACTGTTTTGGTGGGAGGGCCTGAGGGGCGCTCCACACCTAGCTTGAGAATGACTGGACGATGATCTGAATCAAGGTCCGAAAATGTTTCTATCGATTGTTGTAGCAAACCAACATTCGATAGTACCGCTATGTCGAGGACCTCGCCTGTGCCTCGGGCACCAAAGCGAGTGGGCGAAGTAGGGCCTATAACGAAAGCGTTATATTTACTGGTGTATTCGAGGAGATTCACACCGTCGGAGTGAGTCACCGTCGAATTCCAGTTTTTATGTTTACAATTGAGATCCCCGATCAGAAGGACCGAGTCAATGCGGGTTTTTAAAAACCGCCATTTTTGTACTATATACGTGTGCCTCGCAAGCGTTTTCGGTGGGGACGCAAGCCAGCGGCCTCCTAGACGATTGTGGCGCACGACGTCGCACGACAATCGGCGAAGTAAGCCGAGCGATTAGTTCTTTCTTTTAAATAATTAATTTATGAATTAAAAATATATATATATAATAAATTTAAAAAAAAAAAAAAAAATAAAAAAAAATAATTATGTAATAACAAATAAATAAATAAAAAAAAAAAATATAGTTTTTTTTTTTTTTTTTAATATATATTGCTATTTGTGTAATGATTTTATATTTATAAGTTTTAATATTCGCAATAATATCGACCGGTCTTTGCCTAATAAAAAAAAAAAAAAAAAAAGAAAAGTGTTCTTTTTTTGAAAAAGGATGCGTCACGGTGTGGTCGGAAAATTCGAGAAACTCACTTTTAAACTTGGAGCGGAAGGAATATGAGTTCTGTAAAAGTTGATTTCTTTGCATGTTGTTTTATTTTTGTGTTTTTATTAATTAATATACAAAATTTAATTTGTGTTTTAACTGTTTTCCAGTGTGAGTGAAAGTGTAGATAGTGCAAATAGCGAGGGAATGTCGGGGCGAATACATCATAACACGTAATAAGGTTAGTTTATTTGTTGTCACCATTTATATATATATATATATATATATATGTGTGAACGAAGTGAGTAAATAATGTTGTTTTATAATGTGTTTTATAATTATCCTTGGATATTAGGGTTAAAGTTATCGTTTCACCAGTTCGTATTAATTAATTAATTTAAATAAATAATAAAATATATATTATTCTTTCTTTCTTGTTTTTAAGAGACGTCAATGTCATAGCTGAACGAAGTATTTACTCGCTTCGTTTACATTTATATAATATATATTTCTTATTTTTGTTTTTTGTTTTCTCCATAAGACCGAGACGTTCGTCGTTGAAACTTTACCATTCCTATATTAGGTATAGGTGTATTTAGAAACTTTTGTTAGCCCTGAGAAGGGCTTTTTGTCGTGCTGTTATTGCAGCACATATACACATCGCCGTCACACACGCACACACACAACACACAAGCTATTCTCGTGAAGCGCTCGCGCGTTATTTAACGTTCGTTTTGCACTTATTTTATTTTATACATTCACTTTTTCGGCGTGGCGGACGCGGCCTTCTTTGCCGCCGGCTTGGATCTGGGCGTCGCTGCCTTCTTTGGCTTGGGCGCTTTGGGCTTCTTCGTAGGCGGCTTGGCGGTCTTCTTCGCCTTCGAAGCGGCGGCTCCGCCCTTCGCCTTCGAAGCGGAGGATGCGGCGGAGGCGGCGGCGGAGGCCTTCTTGGCTGCTGCGGCGGCGGGCTTCTTCTTCGCAGCGGCCGCTTTCTTGTCCTTCACTGCCGCCGCCTTCGATTTGGACTTGGACGGCGAGGACGCTGCGGCGGCCGCTGCGGCGGCTGCTGCGGCACCTTTCTTGCCGGCCCTGCCGCCGGCGGACGCCGCCGCGGGCGCTCCGGACGCCTTCTTCGTTCGCGACGAGGCGGAGGCCGACGACGACGGGCCGGACGCTGCGGCGGAGGATCCCTTGCCGGCGCCGCCGGCCGCCGACTGCTTGCTCTTCGAAGCGGACGATTTGGACTCGAGTTTGAAACTGCCAGAAGCGCCCTTGCCCTTGGTCTGTATCAAAGCGCCGGACTCGACGGCGCTCTTTAGGTATTTTCTAATGAACGGGGCCAATTTCTCGGCGTCCACCTTGTACTGGGCCGCTATGTACTTTTTGATAGCCTGCAGAGACGAACCGCTGCGCTCCTTGAGCTCCTTGATGGCGCTGTTGACCATCTCGGAGGTCTTGGGGTGGGTCGGTTTCGCTTTCGGCTTCTTAGCGGCGGCGGCGGCGGCGGCGGAGGCGGCGCCCGCAGACTTTGGTTTCTTCGCCGGGGTGACGGGAGCGGGAGCTTCTGATGCTACTGCGGCGTCGGCCATTATTGTTTTTGTTATTGTTATTTATTTATTTATTTATTTATTATTACACGCACACGCGCACACGATCACCACTCACAAAGAGAACTAAATTGTTATGAACGGAGACGACGCGGGAATTATAGTTTATATACACACATATATATCGCGCGCGCGAGGACTACGTTGTACGATACTGGCGTGGCAGAGGTCGCTAGTGGCAGTAAGAGCGTTAGTGATACCGTGAGGAGAGCCGCGGTGTCGCTGGACATTTTCTCGTACGAACGCTTAAAACTTTTCACTAACAGGCGTCTAGAAAATTATAATTTTTACATTATTCGAGACATTGGGACGGACCCGCGACCCGTGACGGCCTCCGCCGTGAACCTGTCCACCGGCTCGCCGCCCGAAAGCTATGGCACGCGTCGATTTGAATGAAATACGAGCTGTCGAATTCGTCGAAGTGCTACGTGCGTACCTCCGGTCGTGTTTAAAAGTTATTTTTCTCTATAAAAATTTAATGAAACAATGATGCGTTTCGACAGATCGAAAGCGAAGAATACCCGCCCGCCCGGAGACATCGAAAGATCGCCGTGCGACCGCCCGTCGACCTCCTCGAGGACCTCCAAGTGGAGCATCGTAAAACACCCGCGATGCCCGGCTCGCTCAGCGTCAGCGGCCCACCGCGGCCGCCGTTGTCGAGTACGCCGAGTGTTGTTACAGAGGTGAGTGTCTGTGTATATATTATTATTTAACATATACATATATAAATATATTCTCTTTGTTTTCTTTTCTTTCCTCTTTTAGAATTTAAACTTAAAAAATAAAAATAAAATGAACAATATATATATATATATATATATATATATTGTTCGATATCGAACTTCGCCGCCGTCGTCGTCGTCGTCGTGGTCATCATATCGGTCGTTTCATATCAAAGGAGACTGCGTGCGTCACTTTACCGCGACGTAGGATTTTATGGTTATTATGTGTTCACTACGCTAACAATTGTATATTGCAAGTGGGATTGCTTATTAGTAGATTACAAACGTTCCTACTACTACAATCAAATATTAATTATAATGTTGTGTGTATATACATACGAGTACATAATAATAATAATAGGCATCAATCACTCATCATTAAATCTCTCTCGTATTGAGTGTCTATATAGGTAATATATTATTAATTGTTTATTTACTGAAATGTACTAAATGTGTAAATAGTTAGTAAATCCTCTTCTACACCATTCACTCTCGCAACGTTCGAGTGTAGTGTGTCTAGTGTGTGTGTGTGTGTGTGTGTGTGTGTGTGTGTGTGTGTGTGTGTGTGTGTGTGTTGTAATATCATATAGTCATAATAAAATCATTAAGATTTTCAATGTTTACCACAGACTCCGTTGCTAATGTCAACGTGTCAGTGGTGGCAACACGTTCGTGACGTCCTTGTGGCCGTGAAACATATTTTATTTGTTTCTTTTGAAATGTGTGCGGCCCTGAGAAGGGCCTTTTTTTTTTTTTTCTGTCGCCACAATAGTAAGCCGACGGAGAGACGGAGAGATTATGGGCGGGCGGGTTCGAGGGTGTCATAATCTAGATGTAAACGATTACACTGACCGCGTCCGTGCACACACACACACACACACACGCACGGAGACAGAGACACCAACCCCTCAGCCCCCACTCACCCCCGCACACTTCACAATTCTTCTCGCTCTCGTCGGTTTCACTAGAGTGGCGGCGTACTGGTCTTCGCGGTCTTCAGTTTTATTATTAACCGCCGAAGCCGTACAGAGTGCGCCCCTGCCGCTTCAGGGCGTACACGACGTCCATGGCGGTGACGGTCTTCCTCTTGGCGTGCTCCGTGTAAGTGACGGCGTCGCGGATCACGTTCTCGAGGAACACCTTCAGCACTCCGCGAGTCTCCTCGTATATCAGGCCGGATATACGTTTGACGCCGCCCCTGCGGGCGAGACGACGGATCGCCGGCTTCGTGATGCCCTGGATGTTATCGCGCAGCACTTTCCTGTGACGCTTCGCTCCACCTTTCCCCAGACCCTTTCCACCTTTACCGCGACCGGTCATGTCGACTATAAACTTGTATTACTTTATTACTTCACGCGAGCGACGGGGAGACGTTCGACTACGAACGTACGGTTGATACTTGTGATACCAACATCGGTTTTTTTTTTTTTTTTTTCGAATGGACTTTAATGCTGTTGACCTGGAATGGTCTTGACAGCGTCACCGGGCTGGGAGGGGCGAGTGTAGCTCGCCCCTGAAGATTAGAATTACGAGCTTTGATGGACGCTCGTGAAGTGATAGCGATCGCGGGGGAATGCCCCGCGTACGCTAATCATGGTGGGTTTCGTCCATTGGGACCCGCCGCGCCGAGGCGCGGGCGTGCCGTTAGATATGACTGGCCTCGCCGCCTCTTACGGCGGCGGAGAGTGGGACATGGGACTGAGGAGTGGATCCTCCCAATGTATTGGGCGTTGGCAGCAGTGATGGGGTCGTCGGGGTCCAGAAGCACGCTTCGAGGGCGTCGAAGACGTGGATGTGGGTGAGGAGCGTACTTACACGCTTCGACAATGAGTGGGTTGGAGTGGGAATCTGCACGCTCGTAGTAGCGCTTGGCCAGGCGCTTGCAGAATTCCTTGAGCGATTCTAGCTCGAAGTCTTTGTGTAGGTCAATGTTGCGTACGTACCATGGGCATCCGGATGCCATTCGTAGGAATTTATTTTGAACCCTCTGAAGGAGGTCTATCTTGGTGTGTGCGAACACGACACAAGCATAGGTCATGACGGGTCGGATGCAAGTTTTGTACAATGTCAGCTTGTTGCGAAGTGACATTTTACTCCGCTTGCAGATGAGCGGATACAGCCTGTTCATGACGTATGTGGCTTTGTTCCTGACATACGTGATGTGCGGCCGGAAGGAGAGTTTCGAATCTAGTACGACGCCTAGGTATTTGACCTTGGATTCCCAGGGGATCGGTTTGCCTTGCAGGTAAATAGTCGAGACGGTCTCGTAACGCTTACGAGGGAAGAGGACGGCTACGCTTTTCTCCGGGTTAACCTCGAACCGCCACTTGCTGAACCAATCGCCTAGGGCGTCGGCAGCTCGTTGCAGTCTTTCGGCTAGGATCCAAGCGGAGCGATCCGTGGTGTAAAGGGCGGTATCATCGGCATACATCGCAAGTTCTACTTTATCGGTACGCGGAATGTCGCTAGTGTAAAGCGCGTATAGTAACGGTGAAAGAGTGGAGCCTTGCGGGACTCCGGCGCGAACGGGTCTAGGGGACGATAGGGTCCCTTCTAATCTATATCGGAACGTGCGATTCGACAGGTATTCCCGAATGATGTGAACGAGAGAGTCTGGCAGAGCCATACGACGGAGCTTGAAGAGCAGGCCGTTGTGCCAGACCTTGTCGAAGGCTTTGGCGATGTCTAAGAAAATGGCCGCCGTGTCGCTACGAATCGATCTACGGACGTTATATTTCGCGATATGTTCGGTAAGCCGGTGAACTTGGTGTATGGACGAGTGGTGGGATCTAAAACCGAACTGTTCGTTGATGAACAGTTGTTTTGCCTCGACTATTTCCTTTAATCTACTGAGAACGATTCTCTCGTAGATTTTCCCTAAACTGCTAATAAGACTGATGGGTCTGTAGCTGGAGGGAAGGTTGGCGGGTTTTTTGGGCTTGCGAATGCCTATAACTATTGCTTCCTTCCATTCGGTAGGAAAGGAGCAACCTGCTAAAAGAGCATTGAAAATCATGACTAGTAATGATACGAAGTGAATCGGGAGGGACTTTAAAACTTTATTAGGGATTTTGTCGGGCCCCGGGGCCTTTTTTGGGTTTAGGTCCTTGAGAATGGACTTAACCTCTTCTACGTCCGTGGGGCGAACCGGTTCGCCAGTCGGGGGCATCGAAGCCCACTCTGTGACCTCGGAGTCCACTTCCGTCAAGTGATCCGGGTCACATGGTAGGATGCTCGGTGAGCATTGTGCCTCTAGGCTGTCCGCTAGGCACTCTGCCTTTTCAGTGTCGTCGGCCGCTATCGTGTTATCGGGTTTTGTAAGCGGAGGCATAGTCGCCACTGTGTCGGATCGAAAGGTTCTCGACAGCGCCCAGTACGCCTGGGATGATGGCGAGAGCCCTTCGAGTCGACTGTCCCAAGACTCACCTCTGAGCTGTTCAAATTGGGACTTGACTTGCCTCCGAAGATTGTTTAATTTCCTGCTGTTTGCGGCATTCGGGCACGCATCGTGAGCTCTAGTAGCTAAATTTTTACGTCGGACTAGCTCCCTGAGCTTCCCTGAGATCTCAAATCTACCTTCGGGCAGATCTGGGACCTCTTTCGAGCAGCTGAGGAGAGCTTCTTGAATAAACGTCGTGAATTTGGACGCGGCTTCCTTGGCAACATCTACTGAGTCTATAATGCCAGGGATGAGATCGATGAGTGGAGAATCGTCCGCTTTGATGAGTTTAGCGAACTTTTTCCAATTGATGATAGTTTTGGTGGGTGGCCCTGAAGGGGAGTCTGTGCCTATTTTGAAAACAACTGGGCGATGGTCTGAGTCTAGTTCCGATAGTGATTCTATAGACCGCAGCCTGAGGGCGACGTTCTTTAGAATCACTATGTCCAGTACTTCTGGGTGTCCGTGATTACCGGTGGGAAACCGGGAAGGTGTCGGTGGACCTATTACGGAGAGGTTGTACCTGTCCGCGAGGCGTTCTAATAGTTGTCCTCGTGGACATGTCTTAGTAGAATTCCAAATGGTGTTTTTACAATTAAGGTCTCCGGTCAGAAGGACGGAGTCTCCCATATTGAGGAGTAAACGAATGTCATTCTCTAGAATTGGTTTAGAAGAAGAATGATATACAGAAGCTATGATGATTGGCTGATGGCCTGTGAGAAAGATCTGGCATATAGACGCTTCGATGTTTTCGAGTGCCGCTGGTGGGTCTAACGGGACACAGTGGAGTGTCTTTTTGTAATATATTAGAGTGCCTCCGCCTCTAGTGGCGAGTCTGTCATTACGAATGAGTTTATAATTAGCAATTTTCGGATCGCGAATGCTCGGTTTTAAGAATGACTCCTGTACGCACAGGATGTCAAGTTGATGCGCGGTAGTGAAATCGCGGATTAGGTCACGTTGGCCGGATCGGATTTCGCCAACATCGGTTTTTTTTTTTTTTTTTTCGAATGGACTTTAATGCTGTTGACCTGGAATGGTCTTGACAGCGTCACCGGGCTGGGAGGGGCGAGTGTAGCTCGCCCCTGAAGATTAGAATTACGAGCTTTGATGGACGCTCGTGAAGTGATGGCGATCGCGGGGGAATGCCCCGCGTACGCTAATCATGGTGGGTTTCGTCCATTGGGCCCCGCCGCGCCGAGGCGCGGGCGTGCCGTTAGATATGACTGGCCTCGCCGCCTCTTACGGCGGCGGAGAGTGGGACGTGGGACTGAGGAGTGGATCCTCCCAGTGTATTGGGCGTTGGCAGCAGTGATGGGATCGTCGGGGTCCAGAAGCACGCTTCGAGGGCGTCGAAGACGTGGATGTGGGTGAGGAGCGTACTTACACGCTTCGACAATGAGTGGGTTGGAATGGGAATCTGCACGCTCGTAGTAGCGCTTGGCCAGGCGCTTGCAGAATTCCTTGAGCGATTCTAGCTCGAAGTCTTTGTGTAGGTCAACGTTGCGTACGTACCATGGGCATCCGGATGCCATTCGTAGGAATTTATTTTGGACCCTCTGAAGGAGGTCTATCTTGGTGTGTGCGAACACGACACAAGCATAGGTCATGACGGGACGGATGCAAGTTTTGTACAATGTCAGCTTGTTGCGAAGTGACATTTTACTCCGCTTGCAGATGAGCGGATACAGCCTGTTCATGACGTATGTGGCTTTGTTCCTGACATACGTGATGTGCGGCCGGAAGGAGAGTTTCGAATCTAGTACGACGCCTAGGTATTTGACCTTGGATTCCCAGGGGATCGGTTTGCCTTGCAGGTAAATAGTCGAGACGGTCTCGTAACGCTTACGGGGGAAGAGGACGGCTACGCTTTTCTCCGGGTTAACCTCGAACCGCCACTTGCTGAACCAATCGCCTAGGGCGTCGGCAGCTCGTTGCAGTCTTTCGGCTAGGATCCAAGCGGAGCGATCCGTGGTGTAAAGGGCGGTATCATCGGCATACATCGCAAGTTCTACTTTATCGGTACGCGGAATGTCGCTAGTGTAAAGCGCGTATAGTAACGGTGAAAGAGTGGAGCCTTGCGGGACTCCGGCGCGAACGGGTCTAGGGGACGATAGGGTCCCTTCTAATCTATATCGGAACGTGCGATTCGACAGGTATTCCCGAATGATGTGAACGAGAGAGTCTGGCAGAGCCATACGACGGAGCTTGAAGAGCAGGCCGTTGTGCCAGACCTTGTCGAAGGCTTTGGCGATGTCTAAGAAAATGGCCGCCGTGTCGCTACGAATCGATCTACGGACGTTATATTTCGCGATATGTTCGGTAAGCCGGTGAACTTGGTGTATGGACGAGTGGTGGGGTCTAAAACCGAACTGTTCGTTGATGAACAGTTGTTTTGCCTCGACTATTTCCTTTAATCTACTGAGAACGATTCTCTCGTAGATTTTCCCTAAACTGCTAATAAGACTGATGGGTCTGTAGCTAGAGGGAAGGTTGGCGGGTTTTTTGGGCTTGCGAATGCCTATAACTATTGCTTCCTTCCATTCGGTAGGAAAGGAGCAACCTGCTAAAAGAGCATTGAAAATCATGACTAGTAATGATACGAAGTGAATCGGAAGGGACTTTAAAACTTTATTAGGGATTTTGTCGGGCCCCGGGGCCTTTTTTGGGTTTAAGTCCTTGAGAATGGACTTAACCTCTTCTACGTCCGTGGGGCGAACCGGTTCGCCAGTCGGGGGCATCGAAGCCCACTCTGTGACCTCGGAGTCCACTTCCGTCAAGTGATCCGGGTCACATGGTAGGGTGCTAGGTGAGCATTGTGCCTCTAGGCTGTCCGCTAGGCATTCTGCCTTTTCAGTGTCGTCGGCCGCTATCGTATTATCGGGTTTTGTAAGCGGAGGCATAGTCGCCACTGTGTCGGATCGAAAGGTTCTCGACAGCGCCCAGTACGCCTGGGATGATGGCGAGAGCCCTTCGAGTCGACTATCCCAAGACTCACCTCTGAGCTGTTCAAATTGGGACTTGACTTGCCTCCGAAGATTGTTTAATTTCCTACTGTTTGCGGCATTCGGGCACGCATCGTGAGCCCTAGTAGCTAAATTTTTACGTCGGACTAGCTCCCTGAGCTTCCCTGAGATCTCAAATCTACCTTCAGGCAGATCTGGGACCTCTTTCGAGCAGCTGAGGAGAGCTTCTTGAATAAACGTCGTGAATTTGGACGCGGCTTCCTTGGCAACATCTACTGAGTCTATAATGCCAGGGATGAGATCGATGAGTGGAGAATCGTCCGCTTTGATGAGTTTAGCGAACTTTTTCCAATTGATGATAGTTTTGGTGGGTGGCCCTGAAGGGGAGTCTGTGCCTATTTTGAAAACAACTGGGCGATGGTCTGAGTCTAGTTCCGATAGTGATTCTATAGACCGCAGCCTGAGGGCGACGTTCTTTAGAATCACTATGTCCAGTACTTCTGGGTGTCCGTGATTACCGGTGGGAAACCGGGAAGGTGTCGGTGGACCTATTACGGAGAGGTTGTACCTGTCCGCGAGGCGTTCTAATAGTTGTCCTCGTGGACATGTCTTAGTAGAGTTCCAAATGGTGTTTTTACAATTAAGGTCTCCGGTCAGAAGGACGGAGTCTCCCATATTGAGGAGTAAACGAATGTCATTCTCTAGAATTGGTTTAGAAGAAGAATGATATACAGAAGCTATGGTGATTGGCTGATGGCCTGTGAGAAAGATCTGGCAGATAGACGCTTCGATGTTTTCGAGTGCCGCTGGTGGGTCTAACGGGACACAGTGGAGTGTCTTTTTGTAATAGATTAGGGTGCCTCCGCCTTTAGTGGCGAGTCTGTCGTTACGGACGAGTCTATAATTTGCAATTTTCGGATCGCGAATACTAGGTTTTAGGAATGACTCCTGTACGCACAGGATGTCAAGTTGATGCGCGGTAATGAAATCGCGGATTAGGTCACGTTGGCCGGCGACACTGTTAGCGTTAAACGTCGCGATGCTTAGGGCTCTAGGTTTAATACGCGCAAGGCGCGCGTCAGCGGGCAATGGCGTATTGCTGTTAAAAACCGCCATTGGAAAATTTTACGCTTTAAAGCCCACGATGGCTTTGATGAGTTTCGCGTGGTCGACTGTGGCCTTAATTCTTGCCTGCTCGTTGCCGTTCGTTCGGCGTAATTTGTCGGCGAATACGAGAAGCTCGTCGATGTCGAAACGCCCTATGAATTCCGAGACGATCTCGGAATCGGACGATTGGTTGGGTACGTACGCGGGGGCGGTGACCGGACGTGGGTTCACCTGCGGCGCGGTCGCGGGCCTTATCCACGCGTTCGTGGTCGGAGGCGGTGCTGGGTAATACACCTGCGGAGCTGAGGGCGCCACAGGTGTTCTTGTGAAGTTAGGGTAGGGTCTCGAAACCCTACCTGCCCCGCCGCCCTGCCCAGGATGCCTGCGGCGCGGGGCCCTGGGGCACCCGCGGTAATTAGCGGGGTGTCCCTGGGTCTCGCACAGCACGCAGCTAGGCGGAACGGCGGGGTCTGGGACCTTGCGGGGACAATCCGCAGTCCCGTGGTCTCCCAGGCATTTGACGCACCTAGGACGTGCGTTGCAGTTTCGGGCCGAGTGCCCGTAAAGCTGGCAGCGATGGCACTGCCCGATTAGGCCGCGGTTACGAGGAGGCTCCACGCGGAGCCCCGTCAGGTAACAAATCGCGCGGACGTTATAGATCTGTTTTCCCGCGTGGGAATGGTCTAAAATAACGAGTACACTGTCAAACGGTTTCTTATCTCTGAAATGGTACATCCGATGTACCTCGCGGACGGGGAAGCCCTGGGACTGAAGGTCCTGGAGTACGAGTGCGGACTCAATCTCCTTCGGGATTCCTTTAATGACGACGCGTAGATGGCGCTCTTCTTCAAGAGCATAGGTGTGGAAGCCAACGTTGGCCTCCCTGAGGTGTGCCGTGAGGCGGCGGTGGTCCGAGGTCGCAGGGCACTGGACCTTGATGCCATCCTGGGTGGCGCGTGCAGTGGTGAAATTCACCTTCTGCACGAGCATCCAGGCTGACACCTTGTTCCAGGCCTGCTTGTCCTGGATTATGACGGGCGGGGGCATACGTACCCGTGGCGTCGCGGTGGCCTGAGGGGCCGTCGGTGGGTTCGCGGACGTGGATGCCTGAAGGGCCGTCGGTGAGTTCGCGGTCGCGGTGGCCTGAAGGGCCGCTGGAGGCGCGCGGGCCTCGGCCTGAAGGGCCGTTGGAGAAGGCGCGCGGGCCTCGGCCTGAGGGGCCTCATTAGTCTTGTCCGCCGGGAGCGGGGAAATGGAGCCGCCTCTGCTGACCCGTGAGTCAGGGGCGGCGTTTTTGGCTTTGGCCGTTTTTTTTGGTGTTTTGGAGGGCGCGGCCGTCTCTATGACCTTCGCCTTCCTTTTCGCCGCTTTGGTGACGACGGTCTCGAAACCGTCGTCGGCGAAATCCTCGGCCACATCCATCCCCGTAATGGAGGTGGCCGGAGCGTTGGTTGAGGGGTTCGAACCCTCCAGTAGTTCAGGTGCATTCACCTGAACATTCTGGGCGAATACCGCGAGCCCGTCGTACGCGTTCGTATGATGACTTTTAAGGAATTCCACGAGGTTTTCCTTCGGTAACGCAAGTATAAAAGCGTCCATGTCGGATAATGAAACCCTGAGGGGGCGAAAAATAAAAACGGAAAAATAATAGAGAAATAACTTAATACTAAATTATACCTCTCCTGGATCGGGCGGGGCAGGGCAGGAACCACAGCACAACACGGCACTGCAAGTCACTGCACTACACAACACAACACGCACAAACGATAGCGGAGTCCGCATGAGCGTCCTCTACACCGCGCGCACAATCGGTTACGCACTTAGGCAGAGCCACTGGAACGAAGACGGAACGTCCGAGCGGTTCGGCGGTCAGCGCGAGAGTGCCAACATCGGCAGTGTTGTCATCCAGCCGTGGGGCTGGGCTACGGCGTCAGGGCGCGAGCCCTCTGGCCGTGGTTTCTATCTGCACTCATGACCATGAGTGCGTCTTTGGGGTGGGCGTATTGCCCGAGGGACGTGTGCTTACCCCTGGGTAAGCACCGTGCGTGGGAGGCGGGGGAGGTAGGATGAGCTTATGCCACCTGGGCGGTCAGCTCAGCCGGGTGAGACTCTCGGTTACCCGAGAGAGGCCCAGCTTAAGCGACCAGCGACCGAGGTGGCGCTCAGGAGTCGGAGTTGGGAAGGGGTAGGATGTCCCTCGGGAGCTTGAGCTTATGCTTCGAGTCTGGCGGTCTTGCGTGAAGTGGAGCGATGTTCTTGAGGTGCAGGTGGGCGGATTCGTCGGCTCGGCGAAAGGTGTTGACCGCAAGCCGGCCGACGTGCTCCTCCAGGCTCTCCATACGTAGGTCACGGTGCAGTGTCGAGTTCTTGACACAGTATGGGGCCTGGGTGACTCGCCTGAGTGCGAGATTTTGCACCACCTGCACGTTCTTCTGTTGACGCGGGCTCAGCAGGGCGTACCACGCCGGGCTTGCGTATGTCAAGTGTGGCCTTACATAGGCCTTGTACAGCTGCAGTTTGGTTCTGAGAGGTAGGCTGGATCGTAGTAGTGGGCGCAGCAGGAACAGCGCAGCTCTCGCTGCTTGGGTGGCCTTCTTGGTATGCGCCACCATGTTCAGACGACGATCTATTGCGACTCCTAAGTAGGTCGCGCGGTTGCTCCAGGGGACCTGCTGACCGTGGAGAGTCAGCGGAGGAGGCTGTCTTTTGTGGTTGCCAAAACTGACCGCCTGTGTCTTGGCGACGTTGAGGGCGAGCCTCCACTCCGCCAACCAGTCCGGCAGCAGGTCAAGAGCTCGCTGGAGCTTTTTGGCTGCGTGGGTGGGATTCAGCGATGTCGTCACTAGCGCGATGTCGTCGGCGTATAGCGCGAGTAGAGTTCCCTGCTGCACCGGGATATCGTCCGTGTACAGGCTGTACAAGGCCGGGGACAGTATACTGCCCTGGGGGACTCCTGCGGCGATCGAGTGGCTGCCTGACCATGCACTCTCCACTCGAACGCGGAATGATCTGTTGTTGAGGAAGCTGGCGAGGGTGCGTACGACATAGTAGGGCGTGTCGGTGTTGAGCACCTTTCGCAGGAGTCCGACGTGCCACACTCGGTCAAATGCGTGTGACACGTCCAGGAAGGCTGCTGTTGCACTCTCCTTCCTGTTGAGCGTGTGCGCGGCGTGGTGTACCACTCTGGCCACCTGTAGAGTGGTGGAGTGCCCGCTGCGGAATCCGTATTGTTCTGCCCTGGGTGGGATGTGCGGCAGTAGCAAGGGGAGGAAGAGCTTCTCAAAGAGTTTCGCTACCGCGCTCAGTAGAGTGATAGGGCGGTAGCTCTCCGGCCGGCGAGGGCTCTTCCCCGCCTTTGGCAGCATGACCACCAGGCCCTCCCTCCACGCCTGGGGAAAATATCCCAGACGCAGGATTGAGTTGAAGAGCCTGGCGAGCGCTGCGATGGTCCTCATGTTTAGGTGTCGGAGGGCCCCGTTTGTTACTCCGTCGATGCCTGGGGCCTTCTTCGGCTTGAGTTTAGCGGCCGCCTTCCTCACAGCTGACGGAGAAAAGCAGGGCGGCGCTGGTTGGGGAAGCGGTGGCGATCTCAGGGCGTCTGCGACCTCAGCTTCCATCCTGGCATGGTGTTCAGGGCGGTCGCTGGCGTTGGGCTGGAAGACACTGGCGAGGTGCTCTGCCAGTATCTCAGCCCTGTCCTCGGCGGTGTAGCGCAGCGTGCCATCGGTGTGGTAGAGCGGGTGCGTTGGAGGCCGCCTTTTTGTTAATTGGCGGCAGAGGCGGTTGAGGGAGGGGTGATCGGCGTCTGCCTCCGCGATGCGGCGCTCCCACGAGTCGGCCGCAGACTCTGTGAGTGCCTCCCGGATCTCGGTGATAAGCCGGTTCACCTTCGCCTTCTGTGCGGGGTCGCGCGAGCGCTGCCATTCCGCGCGCGTTCTCCGCTTGTCTTCGATGAGGGCGCGCACACGGGCCGGAATTGGCGGAAGACTGTGCGGGGAGGCGGGCAGGGTTGCCGCCTCCAGCGCCTCACTGATGGTTGCTGTGATATTGGCCTCCAGGCGATCGATGTCCTCGTGTGAAGTGACCGGGTCGGTGGTGGCCAGTTTCTGCGCTCCGAGGTGCGCCTCAAACCGCTCCCAGGAAACGCGGCGTCCTGGTGGTGGGGCTCTGGCCAGCGTCAGCCTGCCTGTGAGTGTGGCGAGGACAGGCTGGTGGTCAGAGCCGAAGGCATCGGGCAGGGTCTCGAGTTGCAGCTCGTCGAGGCCACGGTGAACCACTAAGTCGATGGTGGTGGGCTGGTATAGGTTGGCAAGGGAGTAGTGGGTGGGGTCCTCTGGTCCGACCACCTCGTACCCGTGCCTAACGGCGTCCTCGTAGAGGCGGCGGCCCGACACGCAGGCAGAGAGGCATCTCCACGCCGGGTGTCTCGCATTCCAGTCCCCGGCGGCCATTGTCGGGGAGGGGTTGTCCAACAGCTGGTGAATCTCCTGGGTCCTTAGGCGCACGGACCCCGGGTGATAGATGGCGTACACCCGGATAGTGCGTGCGCCAAAGTGTACCTCGACACCCAGAGATTGAAGCGACTGGGTGTCGGTAGCGGGCAGCGGTCGATGCACTATAGCGCGGCGGACAGCCACGAGTAGGCCTCTGCGGGGGGTGTCGGCCGTGGCATCTAACCTTAAGATGTGGTAGCCTGGCAGATTTGCAGCAAACGAGGACGGCAGGTGAGACTCGTTGATCAGCGCGATGTCTGCAGCGTTGTCACGGAGAAGGTGGCGCAGGAACGGCAAACGGTTACGTAGGCCCGCGGCGTTCCAATATATGACGCGTAGTTCAGCCATTGGTGACTAGTTTCATCATGACGTCTAGTACCGTCTGGACAGGGTCCCGACCTTCCCTCAGAGCAAGGAGTACCTCCTTGAGGGTGTCGAGAGCCCTGTCGATAGCTAGGTTCGAACGCTGGCTCGCCGGAAGGGGCTGGGCCGCGGGCGTGGCATCTGTCGTCGTAGTGGGTTGGGCCTTGGCGACGGAAGTGGGCGCGGCCTCGAAGTTGCGGTTGCGCGCTTCGTTGCGGGTTCGCGTCGACTCGGTCGGACGGGTGGCCGGCGGCGCGGATGAGGGGTGCGCCGCTGCGGCAGGGGTGTCGCTTCGCTTCGCTTGCTTCCCCTTCCCCCTCTTCTTCCTCCTGACGCCCCTCTCAGTCGGGGGATTCGCGGGGGCCATTAAAGTTGTCGCCTGGGAGTCTGTAGCAACCATGTTGATAGCCACCGGCGCAGATGGCTGTACAGTCTGACGGCGGGCAGCTTTAGGTTGCGAGAGGGCCACGGTGCCGGCCCTCTTGTTCCTTGCTTCGTGCTTGTATTGGGGGCACGCGGTGTGATTTGCGGGGTGTGGCCCCCCGCAATTGGCGCAGGTCGCAGGTTCCTCTAGGGGCCGCTGGCAGTCCCGCGCTGGGTGCTCCCCTCCGCACCTCACGCAGGCCAGGCGTCTGTGGCACCCGTGACTTGAGTGCCTAAACGCCTGGCACCGGTGGCACTGGGCGGGGCCGCGTTTGGCCCGCCATGCTTCGATTTTTATGCCTGGCATATACAGCAGTTCGGTGATACCGTAAATGCCAGGCACCACGTCCGGGGAGTTGGCTATCACTGCGAAGAAGACGCATCCCGGGCGTCCCATCCTCGCCCGGATCGGTCTGACGTACTCCGCTTGGAATCCCTGTTCTCCCAGCGCTTCAATGATTTCAGCTGGAGTCGTAGTAGCTGGAAGGCCGCGAATGGCTACCTTCTTGCTGAGTTCTGAGGGGAGCGCGTAGGAAAACCAGGATAACCTTTCTGTCTTCTCTAGCTCGCATAGGTATCGTTGAATAATCCGATATTCTTCGACCGATCCGGGTGTAAACCGCATGCCCTTGCCCAGCGGGCGCGCGTTGGGTGCGTGACCCAGTTTGTCTTTCAACGCCCGGAAGTGGGCGGTCCAGTTCGGAAATTCCTCGACGATTAGGGGCGGGAACTTCGGCTTCGGGGGCGCCTGCGCGCCCTCTTGCGGGGCGGCGGTCGGGCCAGTTTGCACCGTCGGGCTCTGTCGGGCCGCTCGCAATGCATCGGCGAAAGTCGTTGTCGCTCGGGAGTCGTCGGCTGCGGTCGCGGGCCGATCGGCCGTCATGGGCGACGGCGGGTAGGTGGCGGCGGGAGGGGGGACAGTTGGTCCGGCAGTAGGCGCCGGAGCTGTCTCCGTCCTCCTGGTGATGCGTGGGTCGCGCGAAGGGAGGGGCTGAGTGCGCAGCCTTTTGGTGGTCGTCTCATCTGTAGCGCCGTCGGAGAGGCGCGGGCGTCTTACAGGTGTCAGCGGGGGGGGTGCCGTGTCCATCACCTCTCGGGCCCCTGCCTGCACCGTGGCGGTAGTGGTTGGGTCAGCGCCGGTTTGTGCGCGGTCTAGATCCCTATCCAGATCATTGAGGTACATTGCAATATGCGCCATCAATGACTGGGAAAGAACCCCGCGCCTCTGTAGCTCGGCCACAACGAGCATGTCCGAGTGCAGAGTAGAACGCGGCGACATCTCCAGGTCCATTCGCGGGGGTGCAGACGGCGAGCGGCGTGGGCGAACGGTGTCCCTGGCCACGGGTCTGCATCTTTGCGGCGTCTCATTTTGACGCGGGGGGGCGGCTGCCCTGCCCGCGGGGGAGGGTACCCCTATCGACTCGGCGGCCGGAGCGCCGGTGACGTGCGTGGTTACAGCGCGCGCCTCCGGTGTCCGGTAAATCGCCTCCTCGTCAGAGGGTCTCCTCGGGTAGGGGCCTGCGGGGGGAGGCAGGCCGACATCGGTAGTTGCGTACGCGAAGGGCGCCAGCGGTGGCATGCTCCTACTAGACGCATGGTGTGTGGGTGGCGTGGGTGCCTCAATCGTGGGCGGTTGCGTGGGCGGATGCGTGGGCGGATAGGCCGCCTGTTGCGTGGATGGCTCAATGGAAACACCGGGGTCCGGGGTGCGGGGGGGATGGTAAGTCCCCGCCCCCTCGTCCCTCACCGTAACGGGAGTGCGTGGGCGTGATCGGGATCGCTCCCGTCGCGCACCATCGCGACCCGACATGGTTACACTTTCCCTAGTTGCCCGCCTCGGCAGTCATCGGACCAACTAAATTGGACCGTGAGGTCACACTGAGGCGACGGTCAAGCCGACGCCGGTATCGGCGCAACGCCGTAAAGGCGCAGGCAAATTCAAACAGTATTTAGAAATTAAATATTGATGAATTTTATGATGGATTTAAAAGACTCGAGCCGAGATGGTTACCGTATACGTGGTTACACTGTGGCGGGCATGCGAATCTTCTGCACTCCGCGAGTCTCCTCGTATATCAGGCCGGATATACGTTTGACGCCGCCCCTGCGGGCGAGACGACGGATCGCCGGCTTCGTGATGCCCTGGATGTTATCGCGCAGCACTTTCCTGTGACGCTTCGCTCCACCTTTCCCCAGACCCTTTCCACCTTTACCGCGACCGGTCATGTCGACTATAAACTTGTATTACTTTATTACTTCACGCGAGCGACGGGGAGACGTTCGACTACGAACGTACGGTTGATACTTGTGATACCAACATCGGATTTCACCCTACATTATATGCTTTTGCGTTCGGCTGTTGTCGGCTACACTCGTCTGTGGTGGGGGGAGGGGGGAAGAGTACGATTTATAATAATAATAAAGAATAATAATAATAATAATATTACTACTAATAATAATAATAATGATGATGATGATAATAAATAAACTGAACTTCTCATTTTCTAATTCCAATTTGATGATATCAGATGATACACTTCAATTTATAAATTATAATAATAATTATTATTTAATATATTATTTATTTATTATCTGTCTGTATGTATTTTATTTTTATTTATTTATTTATTTTTAAATACTTTCATCATTTTTTTTTTTTTTTTTTTTAATTATCGTTCTCTCTCTCTCTCTCTCTCCCCCCTTTGTTTCAGGCATGTTTAAGTATGTTGTTTATTTGTGTGTGTATATTATATTTTATACTATTATAGACGATTCGTTGTACACGTTTGAAACTATTATATTAATCTCTCTCTCTCTCTCTCTCAAAATATAAATATCAGAACAATTTGTGGCCCTGAGAAGGGCCTTTTGGTTACATAAACAATAATAACGATATCGTCGCGCAATATCGTCGTCGTCGTTGTTGCAATTGTAAAAAAAAAAAAAATTTTTTTTTTTTTTTTTACAATTACGCACGTTCGCCTCTGATCCTGCGGGCGAGCTGGATGTCCTTCGGCATAATGGTGACACGTTTGGCGTGAATCGCGCAAAGGTTGGTGTCCTCGAAGAGGCTCACCAGATACGCCTCGCTCGCCTCCTGGAGGGCCATCACGGCGGAGCTCTGGAACCGCAGGTCGGTCTTGAAGTCCTGCGCGATCTCACGCACCAAACGCTGGAAGGGCAGCTTGCGGATCAGAAGCTCCGTGCTCTTCTGGTAGCGACGAATCTCACGTAGGGCGACGGTGCCGGGCCTGTACCTGTGGGGCTTCTTCACGCCGCCGGTGGCCGGTGCGCTCTTGCGAGCCGCCTTGGTGGCGAGCTGCTTGCGCGGCGCCTTACCACCGGTGGACTTGCGGGCGGTTTGCTTGGTGCGAGCCATGTTAGTTTCTCTTACACACAAACAACACTTGTACGGAACCAAATAACTAACCGACCGACTGACTGACTGACTGACTGACTGACTGACGATTGCGGAACGTCTGTTTATCGTGTACAGCGACATCCACCGCCTGCTGGACAGCGCCACTCCCACGCTGGCGGCAGGGGATTGGAATGCGAAACACCCAGCGTGGGGGTGCACCTCCCCCTGCACTACGGGCCGTCGCCTGTTTGAGGACGCCTACAGGCATGGATACGGGGTAACGGGCCCGGAGGAGCCCACCCACTACTCCCACACCAGCACCCACCAGCCTTCCACCATCGATCTGGTGGTGCATAGAGGTCTCGACAACCTCAACCTCGAGACTCTCCCGGACGCCTTCGGCTCGGACCACAAGCCTGTCCTCGCCACTCTAACGGGCAGGCTAACGCTGGCCAAGCCGCTCCCGGCCGGCCGGCGGATTTGTTGGGAGCATTACGAAGCGGCCCTCGATGCACAAAGGTTCCCAATTACGGAACCCATCACCACGGCCGCTGGGATTGACACTCTGGAGGCCAAGCTGTCATCGACCATCCGCAGTGCCATGGAGGAGGCCTCTCTACCCGCCTCCCCGCGCAGGCTACCACCTCTCCCTGCTCGCGTACGCTCACTCGTCGAGCGGAAAAGGAGGATCCGCTCCGACTGGCAACGCAGCCGAGACCCCCTCCTGAAGACGCAGCTGAATGGCCTCATTGAGCAGATCCGGGAGGCGCTCATGGATTCCGCGGCAGAGTCTTGGGACAGCAGGATCGCAGAGGCTCGGGAGGACCAGACCTCGCTCAACAGACTCTGCCGCCAGCTCACCAAGAGGAAGCCGGTCACCCATCCCCTCTTACACCCGGATGGAACACTCCGCTATACTGCCGAAGAGAGGGCGGAGATACTGGCCGACCACCTCGCCAGTGTCTGCCGGCCCAACCCAAGCGAACGCCCAGCCTTGCACGCTCGCATCAAGGGCAGCGTCACTCGCTCGCTCAGATCGCCGTCGCTGCCACTGCCTGCACCACCCTTCCTCTCTCCAGCGCAAGTAAGGAAGGCCGCCATGAAGCTCAAGCTGAAGAAAGCTCCCGGCGCAGACGGCATCACCAACAATGCCCTCCGCCATGCCAACATGTGGACCATCGCCGCACTGACCAGGCTCTTCAACGCCATTTTGCGCCTGGGCCATTACCCCCAGGCGTGGAAAGAGGGCCTGGTCGTGATGCTGCCTAAGGCAAGAAAGAGCCCACGAAGCCCGGAGAGTTACCGGCCCATCACCCTCCTCAGCGCAGTGGCCAAGCTCTTTGAAAGGCTCTTCCTGCCACTACTCTTGCCTCACATCACACCTCGTGAAGAGCAATTCGGCTTCCGCAGTGGACACTCAACCACCCTGCAGGTGGCCAGAGTGGTCAGCCACATCGCCAACACGCTCAACAAAAAGGAGAGTGCGGTGGCAGCCTTTTTGGACGTGTCGCGCGCCTTTGACCGCGTGTGGCACCCCGGCCTCATATATAAGCTGCTCCAAGCGGGCGTGCCGCACCACATCGCGCTGGTCCTGGCCAATTTCCTCCACGGCCGGACCTTCCGCGTTCGTGTGGAAAGTGCGCGCTCTACCAGCCACACGATCGCCGCCGGAGTTCCTCAAGGAAGCTCCCTGTCTCCGGCCTTGTACAGCCTGTACACCGACGACATCCCGGTGCAGCAGGGGACGCTATTGGCGCTGTACGCTGACGACGTCGCGTTGGTCTCCACGTCGTTGAACGCCGCACACGCCACAACGAAGCTCCAGCGAGCCCTCGACCTGCTGCCGGCCTGGCTGGCGGAGTGGAGGCTCGCCCTGAACGTCGCGAAAACCCAGTGCGTCAGTTTCGGCTTTCACCATCGTCTGCCTCCTCCGCTCAGCCTTCAGGGTCAGCAGGTCCCCTGGAGCCGAAAGGCGACCTACCTTGGGGTCGTCATCGATAGGAGACTCAACATGGTTCAACACGTCAAGAAGAGCACCCAGTCAGCGAGAACAGCCCTGTTCCTGCTGCGCCCATTGTTTCGTTCCCGCCTGCCACTCAGGACGAAACGATCGCTGTACAAGGCCTACGTCAGGCCCCACCTGACGTACGCTGGCCCGGCGTGGTACGCCCTACTGAGCAGCCAGCAAAAGAAGAACCTGCAGGTGGTCCAGAACCTCGCCCTCAGGCGAGTGACCCAGGCTCCATTCTGCGTGAGGAACGCTACCCTCCACCGCGACCTGCGAATGGAAAGCCTGGAGGAACACGTCGGCCGGCTTACATCCAACATGTTTCGCCGCGCCGACGCTTCGGACCACCTGCACATCAGGAACATCGCACCGCTCCACGCCAGACCGCCAGACGCGAGGCTTCGCTACCCGAGGGACATCCTTCCCCCCCCCAACCCCGATCCCTGAGCAGTCACCTCGGTCGCTGGTCGCCTAGCTGGGCCTCGCACGGGGAACCGTGAGTCTCACCCGGCTGGGCTGACCGCCCAGGTGGCATATTGCTCATCCGTCACCTTCCGCCTCCCACGCAATGTGTTTACCCGGAAGAGGGTAAACACACATCCCTCGGGCCTTGCGCCCACCACAATGACGCGCTCATAGTCATGAGCGCCGTGAGAAACCACGGCCAGAGGGCTCGCGCCCTGATGCCGTAGCCCAGCCGCCCACGCGCGCTGGAAGAAAACCAATGCGTTGTTTATCGTGTACTATCCGGCCGCCTTTTTATGAACAACACACTACACTCTCCGCTCCGCTCTATCGCGCAGCCGTCGTCCCTTTCGCGCGCGCGAAACGAAACGCTCCGAAAAGGAACGAGCGAGGCGAACGGGCACGGGCACGGGCACGGGCACGGGCACGGGCGTCGGGCGGTGAGACTATCTCGTCGAACGAACGAACAAACAAACAACAGCCAATACATATCAAATGATAAATATCAAATAGGAATATATTTATTTATAATGAAAATAATATAAATTTTATTTATTATTATTATTATTATTTTTTGACCCGTAGCCGTAACTGGTGGATTAATGATAGGATTAGAATTGAATTATCAATTATGTGCTAATTATCATTTATTATTATTATTATTATGTAGTAATTTATTATTAATTTTTTGTATTATTATGATTATTTTTCTAATTAATATGTCATTAGTTGATTGACATTCGTGTGTATATATTACTATTATTATATTTTTTTTTTTTTTTTTATTTTTTTTTTTTTTTTTGATTAGTCTATATATTCACACGTGCATACTTCAAACTAACTAACTAACTCGAGGTAGACGTCTTGCGAGAAACTGTATTATAATTATTTTTAACATGAATCATATAGTGGCCCTTAAAAGGGCCTTTTGAGAATGCGCGCGACGACCGTTGATGACGATGATGCCGATGATGCCGATGCTGTTGTTGGTGGCGTATGCGTAGTGTATGGTAGTAATACACCACCGGTGCATACCAGACGAAGACGCACACCACCACCACGCAGCACACTTTAGCACAACAACAACACCACCACCATACACACACACACACACACACACCGTCACACGGCACGTTCGCGAGCGCATTCGATTTTTAACTTCGTCTCTTCGACGACGGACCACTTCACTTGGAGCTCGTGTACTTGGTGACGGCCTTGGTGCCTTCGCTGACTGCGTGCTTGGCCAACTCGCCGGGCAACAGGAGCCTCACGGATGTCTGCACCTCCCTGGACGTGATCGTGGACCTCTTGTTGTAGTGGGCGAGTCGCGACGCCTCGGCGGCGATGCGCTCGAAGATGTCGTTCACGAACGAGTTCATGATGGACATCGCCTTACTGGAGATGCCGGTGTCCGGGTGGACTTGTTTGAGCACTTTGTAGATGTAGATGGCGTAGCTCTCCTTCCTCTTGTGCTTCTTCTTCTTCTTGTCCGACTTGGAGATGTTCTTTTGGGCCTTACCGGATTTCTTGGCGGCCTTTCCGCTAGTCTTGGGCGGCATGATAACTAGTTTGTATTGTATACCACTATCGATGAGAAAGAAAGATATGTATACACACACACACACACTGAGCGTGCGGGACGTTTGTTAAAAAAATACTGCGGCAGCGGGTTGTAGTCACGTTCTGTGGACGCACAAGCGCTTACGACGAGCACTAGCTTTTGAGAGGGAATCGACCAATACGAACGCCGTACGGCCCAAGAAAAACGGGGCACGGGTGGCGACGAAAGAGCCCCCCCCCCCTTTCCCTCCGTTTCCCTCCCTCACTCCGGCGCGTATCGTGTGCTCCTCATATTTGCATTCGTATACTTTTATGAAAAATAATAATAATAATAATAAACAAAAAAAAAAAAAAAATTGCAGATACATTTCATATATATATATATATATATATATATATATATATATATATATATACATTACTTATATATGTATGTATATGTGCGTATTCCTATTGGACAATTTTTATAACATTCCTGTTGTCAATGTGACCTTCTTTCTTTTTGTTTTTTAAATATTGAAAGGGTGGGCAGGCGGAGCCTAGTGTTAAGACACTCCGTTCCCCACTTTGTACCGAATTCTGGAAGCATTGCGTACTGAGTGGCAGAACTCAGACAAAGAGAGAGCGAAGAAAAAAAAAATGGAATCTCGAGTGGGGATCGAACCCACAACCAGTAGGTTCTACAGTCACACTTCGTGCCGCTGCGCCACGACACGTATTATTATTATTATTGTTTTTTTTTTTTTTTTTCTTTTTTTTTTACAATATTTAATAAACATAGGAACGTGTAACTTTTTTTTTTTTTGTTGTTTTGTATTAAAATATAGATCTGTGTGTGTGTGTGTGTGTGTGTGTGTGTGTGTGTGTGTGTATAGTAGTGTCATATTGTGATTTTGAAGACGTCTACCATAATGAAACGTTTTATGCAATTTAGAAGCGTTCACAGAAATATTTTGTGGCCCTTAAAAGGGCCTTTTAATTAAAAAAAAAAATAATAACCAAAAAAAAAAGAAGAAAACCAAATACACAACACAAGCACACATAACACCGTGCACCGTGCGCACCACTAGAGTGAGTGAGTGAATTAGGCTTTCTTCTCGGTCTTCTTCGGTAAGAGGACTGCTTGGATGTTGGGCAGTACACCTCCCTGCGCGATCGTAACTCCCGAGAGCAACTTGTTCAACTCCTCGTCATTACGGATCGCCAATTGGAGATGCCTCGGGATGATTCTGGTCTTCTTGTTGTCCCGAGCGGCGTTTCCGGCCAACTCGAGCACTTCGGCGGCCAGATACTCCATCACGGCGGCCAGGTAGACCGGTGCACCGGCTCCCACGCGTTCTGCGTTTTTTTTTTTTTTTTTTTTTTCGAACTTGAGGTAATTGCTGTTAGCCCTATTGGCCTTTACAGCGACACCGGGTGGGTAGGGAAGAGGGTACTCTGTCCCAGAAGAAAAAGCAAGCACTACCTGGCTGCTTGAGAGGGGTCGACGACTGTAAGGGCGCCCCCTGCGGGGCTCGAACCTCGGCTTACAATCGACGAGCGGGCTGGGAATTTCCCTATGCTAAACAAAGCCAGCCGCGACGTGAAGCCGCGACTGGGGACAAAAATTAGACTAATCTAAGGGAGCTAGCGGTCCCTAACCGCTGGGCCCGACCGCGCCGAGACGTGGCCGAGCCGTGGAAAAAACTGGACTTCGTCGTCGATTCCGTCGACGACGGTGTTTGTGTCGTGTATGTGTAGTGTATTTCCTACCTATATACGGGGCGTTAGCTAACGTAATGGCGTCATCGGGGTCTAAAAGGACGCTTCGCGGGCGTCTTCTTTTTGGGTGCGCGTTGGGTGTGTAATCACACGCCATTTTTATTAAGGGGTTCGCGTGCGAGCCTGCGCGCTCAAAGTAGCGCGTCGCTAAGCGTTTGCAGTGCTCGTTAATCGATTCCAGTTCAAAATCTCTATGTAGGTCGACGTTACGTACGAACCAGGGGCAGCCTGATGCGATACGTAAGAATTTATTTTGTACAATTTGAAGGGGAGCAAGCTTAGTGTGCGCGAACGCGACACAAGCGTATGACATTATTGGCCTTACACAAGTTTTGTATAATGTCAGCTTATGTCTAAGTGACATTTTACTCCGCTTGTTTATCAACCAGAACAGACGACTAAGAACGAACTTTGCTTTATTGCAAACATTCGTGATGTGGGGTCTGAAGGAGAATCTAGAGTCTAGAGTGACACCTAGATATTTGACTTGCTTTTCCCAAGGGATAGGCTTGTCTAATAGACGTATGGTAGAGACCTGTATATGGCGAGCCATAGGGAAGAGGATGGCTTTACTTTTCTCGGGGTTAACCTCGATTCTCCATAGGCGGAACCACTCACCGAGTGCGTGGGCCGCTTTCTGAAGTCTCTCAGCTAGTAGGCGTGTGTCACGCGAAGAAGTGTAAAGGGCAGTGTCATCCGCGTACATAGCCAGGTGAACAAGCCCCGTGCGGGGAATGTCACTGGTGTACAGCGAATATAACATAGGAGAGAGGGTTGAACCCTGGGGAACGCCTGCGCGGAGGAGGCGGGGAGAAGAGATAGTGCCTTCGACTTTATAGCGAAAATACCTGTTTGACAGAAAATCCCGCAGGATGTGCACGAGACAGTCTGGCAAGCCAGCACGCCTCAGCTTGAAAATCAAGCCGTTGTGCCAGACCTTGTCAAAGGCTTTCGCTATGTCGAGGAAGATGGCAGCAGTGTTACTGCGAAGTGCGGTCCTCACGTGGTGACGAGCGATGTGCTCTACCACGCGGTGGACTTGGTGGATGGCAGAATGTCTCTTTCTGAAACCAAATTGCTCATTGATAAGCGGACAATAGGTCTCTACCGCCTCGGAGAGTCTAATAAGTATGATTCTCTCATACAATTTACCTAAACAGCTGAGAAGGCTGATAGGTCTATAACTGGAGGGTAAATTCCGCGGCTTATTAGGTTTTGGTATACCTATGACAATGGCTTCCTTCCACTCGTCGGGGAAGGAGCACGATTTTAAAAGTGAATTAAAAATAATGACCAATAGAGATATGAACTGAGTCGGAAGGGACTTGAAAGTTCTATTTGATATTTTGTCAGGCCCCGGGGCCTTCCTATCTTTGAGATTTTTGATGAGGGCTTTGACCTCGTCGGTCGAGGTCGGGCGAAGCGGTTCCCCTTGCGGGGGCGTCGACGCCCACTCTGCGACCGCGGAATCCACTCTTTCGATATGGCTCGGGTCGCAGGGCTGACCACTCGGGGTACACTGAGCCTCTAAACTGTCAGCGAGGCACTCCGCTTTTTCGGTGTCATCGGCAGCAATTGTAAGATCGGGCCTAATAAGAGGAGGCATAGTCGAGAGACAATCGACTCTAAAAGCTCGCGACAGCGCCCAGAATGCCTGGTGCGATGGCGCGAGCCCCTCGAGCTTTTTATCCCACGACTCACCGCGCAGAAGTTCGAATTCGAATCGAACTCTCCTCTTTAACCTATTATATTTCCTACGATTATCGTCAGTCGGATATTTGTCGTGTCGTCGCATTGCTTTGTTTCTGCGTCTTATCAACCGCCTGAGTTTATCTGAGATTTCAAACCTACCGTCGGGTAAGTTTGGTACCTCTTTCGAACAACTCTCGATTGTATTGAGAATGTAAGTGGTGAATTGATTCGCCGCGTCTATCGCTAACACCGCAGAGTCGGCGATGCCAGGTAATAATTCCTTTAACGGGGATTCATTAGAGCGGAGGAGCTTTGAAAATCTCCTCCAATCGACAACTGTTTTGGTGGGAGGGCCTGAGGGGCGCTCCACACCTAGCTTGAGAATGACTGGACGATGATCTGAATCAAGGTCCGAAAATGTTTCTATCGATTGTTGTAGCAAACCAACATTCGATAGTACCGCTATGTCGAGGACCTCGCCTGTGCCTCGGGCACCAAAGCGAGTGGGCGAAGTAGGGCCTATAACGAAAGCGTTATATTTACTGGTGTATTCGAGGAGATTCACACCGTCGGAGTGAGTCACCGTCGAATTCCAGTTTTTATGTTTACAATTGAGATCCCCGATCAGAAGGACCGAGTCAATGCGGGTTTTTAAAAACCGCCATTTTTGTACTATATACGTGTGCCTCGCAAGCGTTTTCGGTGGGGACGCAAGCCAGCGGCCTCCTAGACGATTGTGGCGCACGACGTCGCACGACAATCGGCGAAGTAAGCCGAGCGATTAGTTCTTTCTTTTAAATAATTAATTTATGAATTAAAAATATATATATATAATAAATTTAAAAAAAAAAAAAAAAATAAAAAAAAATAATTATGTAATAACAAATAAATAAATAAAAAAAAAAAATATAGTTTTTTTTTTTTTTTTTTAATATATATTGCTATTTGTGTAATGATTTTATATTTATAAGTTTTAATATTCGCAATAATATCGACCGGTCTTTGCCTAATAAAAAAAAAAAAAAAAAAGAAAAGTGTTCTTTTTTTGAAAAAGGATGCGTCACGGTGTGGTCGGAAAATTCGAGAAACTCACTTTTAAACTTGGAGCGGAAGGAATATGAGTTCTGTAAAAGTTGATTTCTTTGCATGTTGTTTTATTTTTGTGTTTTTATTAATTAATATACAAAATTTAATTTGTGTTTTAACTGTTTTCCAGTGTGAGTGAAAGTGTAGATAGTGCAAATAGCGAGGGAATGTCGGGGCGAATACATCATAACACGTAATAAGGTTAGTTTATTTGTTGTCACCATTTATATATATATATATATATATATATATGTGTGAACGAAGTGAGTAAATAATGTTGTTTTATAATGTGTTTTATAATTATCCTTGGATATTAGGGTTAAAGTTATCGTTTCACCAGTTCGTATTAATTAATTAATTTAAATAAATAATAAAATATATATTATTCTTTCTTTCTTGTTTTTAAGAGACGTCAATGTCATAGCTGAACGAAGTATTTACTCGCTTCGTTTACATTTATATAATATATATTTCTTATTTTTGTTTTTTGTTTTCTCCATAAGACCGAGACGTTCGTCGTTGAAACTTTACCATTCCTATATTAGGTATAGGTGTATTTAGAAACTTTTGTTAGCCCTGAGAAGGGCTTTTTGTCGTGCTGTTATTGCAGCACATATACACATCGCCGTCACACACGCACACACACAACACACAAGCTATTCTCGTGAAGCGCTCGCGCGTTATTTAACGTTCGTTTTGCACTTATTTTATTTTATACATTCACTTTTTCGGCGTGGCGGACGCGGCCTTCTTTGCCGCCGGCTTGGATCTGGGCGTCGCTGCCTTCTTTGGCTTGGGCGCTTTGGGCTTCTTCGTAGGCGGCTTGGCGGTCTTCTTCGCCTTCGAAGCGGCGGCTCCGCCCTTCGCCTTCGAAGCGGAGGATGCGGCGGAGGCGGCGGCGGAGGCCTTCTTGGCTGCTGCGGCGGCGGGCTTCTTCTTCGCAGCGGCCGCTTTCTTGTCCTTCACTGCCGCCGCCTTCGATTTGGACTTGGACGGCGAGGACGCTGCGGCGGCCGCTGCGGCGGCTGCTGCGGCACCTTTCTTGCCGGCCCTGCCGCCGGCGGACGCCGCCGCGGGCGCTCCGGACGCCTTCTTCGTTCGCGACGAGGCGGAGGCCGACGACGACGGGCCGGACGCTGCGGCGGAGGATCCCTTGCCGGCGCCGCCGGCCGCCGACTGCTTGCTCTTCGAAGCGGACGATTTGGACTCGAGTTTGAAACTGCCAGAAGCGCCCTTGCCCTTGGTCTGTATCAAAGCGCCGGACTCGACGGCGCTCTTTAGGTATTTTCTAATGAACGGGGCCAATTTCTCGGCGTCCACCTTGTACTGGGCCGCTATGTACTTTTTGATAGCCTGCAGAGACGAACCGCTGCGCTCCTTGAGCTCCTTGATGGCGCTGTTGACCATCTCGGAGGTCTTGGGGTGGGTCGGTTTCGCTTTCGGCTTCTTAGCGGCGGCGGCGGCGGCGGCGGAGGCGGCGCCCGCAGACTTTGGTTTCTTCGCCGGGGTGACGGGAGCGGGAGCTTCTGATGCTACTGCGGCGTCGGCCATTATTGTTTTTGTTATTGTTATTTATTTATTTATTTATTTATTATTACACGCACACGCGCACACGATCACCACTCACAAAGAGAACTAAATTGTTATGAACGGAGACGACGCGGGAATTATAGTTTATATACACACATATATATCGCGCGCGCGAGGACTACGTTGTACGATACTGGCGTGGCAGAGGTCGCTAGTGGCAGTAAGAGCGTTAGTGATACCGTGAGGAGAGCCGCGGTGTCGCTGGACATTTTCTCGTACGAACGCTTAAAACTTTTCACTAACAGGCGTCTAGAAAATTATAATTTTTACATTATTCGAGACATTGGGACGGACCCGCGACCCGTGACGGCCTCCGCCGTGAACCTGTCCACCGGCTCGCCGCCCGAAAGCTATGGCACGCGTCGATTTGAATGAAATACGAGCTGTCGAATTCGTCGAAGTGCTACGTGCGTACCTCCGGTCGTGTTTAAAAGTTATTTTTCTCTATAAAAATTTAATGAAACAATGATGCGTTTCGACAGATCGAAAGCGAAGAATACCCGCCCGCCCGGAGACATCGAAAGATCGCCGTGCGACCGCCCGTCGACCTCCTCGAGGACCTCCAAGTGGAGCATCGTAAAACACCCGCGATGCCCGGCTCGCTCAGCGTCAGCGGCCCACCGCGGCCGCCGTTGTCGAGTACGCCGAGTGTTGTTACAGAGGTGAGTGTCTGTGTATATATTATTATTTAACATATACATATATAAATATATTCTCTTTGTTTTCTTTTCTTTCCTCTTTTAGAATTTAAACTTAAAAAATAAAAATAAAATGAACAATATATATATATATATATATATATATATTGTTCGATATCGAACTTCGCCGCCGTCGTCGTCGTCGTCGTGGTCATCATATCGGTCGTTTCATATCAAAGGAGACTGCGTGCGTCACTTTACCGCGACGTAGGATTTTATGGTTATTATGTGTTCACTACGCTAACAATTGTATATTGCAAGTGGGATTGCTTATTAGTAGATTACAAACGTTCCTACTACTACAATCAAATATTAATTATAATGTTGTGTGTATATACATACGAGTACATAATAATAATAATAGGCATCAATCACTCATCATTAAATCTCTCTCGTATTGAGTGTCTATATAGGTAATATATTATTAATTGTTTATTTACTGAAATGTACTAAATGTGTAAATAGTTAGTAAATCCTCTTCTACACCATTCACTCTCGCAACGTTCGAGTGTAGTGTGTCTAGTGTGTGTGTGTGTGTGTGTGTGTGTGTGTGTGTGTTGTAATATCATATAGTCATAATAAAATCATTAAGATTTTCAATGTTTACCACAGACTCCGTTGCTAATGTCAACGTGTCAGTGGTGGCAACACGTTCGTGACGTCCTTGTGGCCGTGAAACATATTTTATTTGTTTCTTTTGAAATGTGTGCGGCCCTGAGAAGGGCCTTTTTTTTTTTTTTCTGTCGCCACAATAGTAAGCCGACGGAGAGACGGAGAGATTATGGGCGGGCGGGTTCGAGGGTGTCATAATCTAGATGTAAACGATTACACTGACCGCGTCCGTGCACACACACACACACACACACGCACGGAGACAGAGACACCAACCCCTCAGCCCCCACTCACCCCCGCACACTTCACAATTCTTCTCGCTCTCGTCGGTTTCACTAGAGTGGCGGCGTACTGGTCTTCGCGGTCTTCAGTTTTATTATTAACCGCCGAAGCCGTACAGAGTGCGCCCCTGCCGCTTCAGGGCGTACACGACGTCCATGGCGGTGACGGTCTTCCTCTTGGCGTGCTCCGTGTAAGTGACGGCGTCGCGGATCACGTTCTCGAGGAACACCTTCAGCACTCCGCGAGTCTCCTCGTATATCAGGCCGGATATACGTTTGACGCCGCCCCTGCGGGCGAGACGACGGATCGCCGGCTTCGTGATGCCCTGGATGTTATCGCGCAGCACTTTCCTGTGACGCTTCGCTCCACCTTTCCCCAGACCCTTTCCACCTTTACCGCGACCGGTCATGTCGACTATAAACTTGTATTACTTTATTACTTCACGCGAGCGACGGGGAGACGTTCGACTACGAACGTACGGTTGATACTTGTGATACCAACATCGTCCTTTCCCGAACTTGAGGTAATTGCTGTTAGCCCTATTGGCCTTTACAGCGACACCGGGTGGGTAGGGAAGAGGGTACTCTGTCCCAGAAGAAAAGCAAGCACTACCTGGCTGCTTGAGAGGGGTCGACGACTGTAAGGGCGCCCCCTGCGGGGCTCGAACCTCGGCTTACAATCGACGAGCGGGCTGGGAATTTCCCTATGCTAAACAAAGCCAGCCGCGACGTGAAGCCGCGACTGGGGACAAAAATTAGACTAATCTAAGGGAGCTTGCGGTCCCTAACCGCTGGGCCCGACCGCGCCGAGACGTGGCCGAGCCGTGGAAAAAACTGGACTTCGTCGTCGATTCCGTCGACGACGGTGTTTGTGTCGTGTATGTGTAGTGTATTTCCTACCTATATACGGGGCGTTAGCTAACGTAATGGCGTCATCGGGGTCTAAAAGGACGCTTCGCGGGCGTCTTCTTTTGGGGTGCGCGTTGGGTGTGTAATCACACGCCATTTTTATTAAGGGGTTCGCGTGCGAGCCTGCGCGCTCAAAGTAGCGCGTCGCTAAGCGTTTGCAGTGCTCGTTAATCGATTCCAGTTCAAAATCTCTATGTAGGTCGACGTTACGTACGAACCAGGGGCAGCCTGATGCGATACGTAAGAATTTATTTTGTACAATTTGAAGGGGAGCCAGCTTAGTGTGCGCGAACGCGACACAAGCGTATGACAATATTGGCCTTACACAAGTTTTGTATAATGTCAGCTTATGTCTAAGTGACATTTTACTCCGCTTGTTTATCAACCAGAACAGACGAGTAAGAACGAACTTTGCTTTATTGCAAACATTCGTGATGTGGGGTCTGAAGGAGAATCTAGAGTCTAGAGTGACACCTAGATATTTGACTTGCTTTTCCCAAGGGATAGGCTTGTCTAATAGACGTATGGTAGAGACCTGTATATGGCGAGCCATAGGGAAGAGGATGGCTTTACTTTTCTCGGGATTAACCTCGATTCTCCATAGGCGGAACCACTCACCGAGTGCGTGGGCCGCTTTCTGAAGTCTCTCGGCTAGTAGGCGTGTGTCACGCGAAGAAGTGTAAAGGGCAGTGTCATCCGCGTACATAGCCAGGTGAACAAGCCCCGTGCGGGGTATGTCACTGGTGTACAGCGAATATAACATAGGAGAGAGGGTTGAACCCTGGGGAACGCCTGCGCGGAGGAGGCGGGGAGAAGAGATAGTGCCTTCGACTTTATAGCGAAAATACCTGTTTGACAGAAAGTCCCGCAGGATGTGCACGAGACAGTCTGGCAAGCCAGCACGCCTCAGCTTGAAAATCAAGCCGTTGTGCCAGACCTTGTCAAAGGCTTTCGCTATGTCGAGGAAGATGGCAGCAGTGTTACTGCGAAGTGCGGTCCTCACGTGGTGACGAGCGATATGCTCTACCACGCGGTGGACTTGGTGGATGGCAGAATGTCTCTTTCTGAAACCAAATTGCTCATTGATAAGCGGACAATAGGTCTCTACCGCCTCGGAGAGTCTAATAAGTATGATTCTCTCATACAATTTACCTAAACAGCTGAGAAGGCTGATAGGTCTATAACTGGAGGGTAAATTCCGCGGCTTATTAGGTTTTGGTATACCTATGACAATGGCTTCCTTCCACTCGTCGGGGAAGGAGCACGATTTTAAAAGTGAATTAAAAATAATGACCAACAGAGATATGAACTGAGCCGGAAGTGACTTGAAAGTTCTATTTGATATTTTATCAGGCCCCGGGGCCTTCCTATCTTTGAGATTTTTGATGAGGGCTTTGACCTCGTCGGTCGAGGTCGGGCGAAGCGGTTCCCCTTGCGGGGGCGTCGACGCCCACTCTGCGACCGCGGAATCCACTCTTTCGATATGGCTCGGGTCGCAGGGCTGACCACTCGGGGTACATTGAGCCTCTAAACTGTCAGCGAGGCACTCCGCTTTTTCGGTGTCATCGGCAGCAATTGTAAGATCGGGCCTAATAAGAGGAGGCATAGTCGAGAGACAATCGACTCTAAAAGCTCGCGACAGCGCCCAGAATGCCTGGTGCGATGGCGCGAGCCCCTCGAGCTTTTTATCCCACGACTCACCGCGCAGAAGTTCGAATTCGAATCGAACTCTCCTCTTTAACCTATTATATTTCCTACGATTATCGTCAGTCGGATATTTGTCGTGTCGTCGCATTGCTTTGTTTCTGCGTCTTATCAACCGCCTGAGTTTATCTGAGATTTCAAACCTACCGTCGGGTAAGTTTGGTACCTCTTTCGAACAACTCTCGATTGTATTGAGAATGTAAGTGGTGAACTGATTCGCCGCGTCTATCGCTAACACCGCGGAGTCGGCGATGCCAGGTAATAATTCCTTTAACGGGGATTCATTAGAGCGGAGGAGCTTTGAAAATCTCCTCCAATCGACAACTGTTTTGGTGGGAGGGCCTGAGGGGCTCTCCACACCTAACTTGAGAGTTACTGGACGATGATCTGAATCAAGGTCCGAAAAAGTTTCTATCGAACGTTGCAACAAGCCTACGTTCGATAGTACCGCTATATCGAGAACCTCGCCTGTGCCTCGGGCACCGAAGCGAGTGGGCGAAGTAGGGCCTATAACAGAAGCGTTATATTTATTGGTATATTCGAGGAGATTCACCCCGTCGGAGTGAGTCACCGTCGAATTCCAATTTCTGTGTTTACAATTGAGATCCCCGATCAGAAGGACCGAGTCACCCATACTAAGTAGCGATAAAATATCGCTTTCTAGTAATTGTCTCTTCCCTGAGCGGTAGACAGAGGCAATTATTAATGGCTGATGGCCTGTAAGGAATACCTGGCACACCGAAGCTTCGGCCGTTACGAGAGACGGAGGGTCGAGCGGTATACAGTGTAGATTCTTATTGTAATAAATCATAGTGCCACCACCTTTGGTGGCCCTATCATTTCTCACAATCCTGTAGTTCGCAATACCAGGACTGCGAACCCCAGGTTTAAGAAAAGACTCCTGTATACAGAGTATATCTATTTGGTGGGAATGAGCGAAGGCGCTCACTAATTCTATTTGCCGTTTGACACCGTTTGCGTTAAAAGTCGCTATAGACAGGGCTTTTGGCTTAATACGCGCGAGTTGCGAGTCAGCGGGCAATGGGATAAATCTATTGATGACCGCCATTGGAAAAAATTATTTTGCGTGGAAGCCCGCGATGGCTCCCAGAAGACTTTGGTGCTCTACGAGCGCCTGCATACGTGCTTGCTGGGAACCATTCGAGTTCCTCAGCTTGTCGGCGAACACCTTAAGTTCGCCGTCGTCTATTACGCTCGCGAACGCTAGCACGAGTGCTAGATCGTCCGCGTTAGCGGAGCGTGCGCGGGAAGGCGCAGCAGGACGAGCGATCGGCACCTGGGCGACCGGCTGGATGGCCGGCGCCGCAGGGCGGGTGGGTGCCAAGGGAGGCGCAGGTTTGAACCAAGCGTTCACCTTGGGGGGAGGGGCGGGCGCGTATTGAATAGGCGCCGGCGCCTGTTTATTTTGGCTGGTTTTGCCACCGCGCCTAGTGGGGCGCCTGCGAGGGGCGCGGGAGCATCCGCGGTAATTCGCGGGATGTCCCTGCGTCTCGCAGAGCACACAGCTAGGGGGGACGGCGGGGTCCGGAACTTTGCGGGGACAATCCGCAGTCGCGTGGTCGTCTAGGCACTTTACGCACCTAGGCCGCGCGAAACAATTCCTGGCCGAATGACCGTATAACTGGCAGCGGTGGCACTGCCCTATGAGACCCCTCGTGTAAGGGGGTTCGACTTTAATGCCGGTGAGATAGCAAACCCTTTTAAGGTTGAAAATTTCCTTCGCCTCGTTAGTGAGGTCCAGGACTACTAAAACCATGTCGTATTTCGCTTTCGTGCGAGAATTGTAAAGGCGGTGCGTTTGTCGCACGGGAAAACCGTTATTTTTAAGATCGGTAAAGACGGATTCAACGTCTATTTCTTTAGGGACACCCTTAAGTACGACGCGCAATTGGCGCTCGTCTTCTAGGGCATAGGAATGGTAACCTATACCATATTCCCGAAGGAATGAAGTGAATAGCCGGTGCTCCGACGAGGAGGACACCTGGACTTTGATGCCTACCTGCGTTAAGCGCGCGGTAGAGTACTTAATGTGATGGCTGTGAAGCCATGTGGACACCTTTTCCCATTTGTGCTTTTCTTGCACATAAATTGGGGGAGGTGGTTTGACTCGGGGGGCGCGAGGGGTCTCGGCATCTTCCCGCTCAACCGCGGTAGCGGGGGCAGGGGAGAGGGGGACCGGCGACGCGGCGCCTTCCGGACGGGAAGTTTTGCCCTTGGGCTTGTTAGCCTTCTTGGGCGGAGGGAGGGCCTTAGGGGCCTTGGCCTTACGCTTGGCCGAACGTTTGGAGACGGTCTCGAAACCGTCGTCACTCTCTGCGGAGGAGGAGGAACCGTCCTCCTCCATCTCGCTGCCCGATAGCTGGGGCGCAGGGGGGGCGCGGGGGGCGCGGGGCACTCGGGTGCCCTCGGCCGCCTTCGCGGGATGCTCGGTCGGGGCGACTTCGGCATCGCTCGGCCCGTCCGACGACATCGGCTCGACATCGGCACTCGGGCCGGCTACGGCACTCGGGCCGACTTCGGGGGAGCTCGGGCTCAACCCACAACTGCGCGCGTACTCTAACGCGTCGCGAAAGGCGTCTCCGTGATTCGCCTCGAGATATCGGAAGATGTCTTCCGTTTTAAGCCCGGCCATTTTTGTGACTCCCCTCGCCTCGCGGCGAGAGAAAGGGTGTGTAACTTAATCTAGCACTTTCACTTTGGTAATGTGTACCTAACTAAAAACGACAATGTACTCACTCAGTGACGACTCACAGCTCCTTAACGGGAGCAAGACTGCACAACCTCAGCACAACGCCGCGCAGGCAGCACAGCACAGCACAGCGCGGCACAGCAGCACCGCACAGCACAGCACAGCCCAGCGCAGCCACTGAAATTGAGAATAGGTCGGATTAATAAACACGTTAAATATGGCGCGAAAATACGCGCAGGCAAAACAGCGCAGTCCAGAAGCACAGCGCGGCACAGCAGCACCGCCCAGCACCACACAGTACAGCGCAGCCCAGGGCAGCTCCTGGAACTGAGAATAATCGGATATGAGAAAAACGGTTAGAATTGGCGCGAAAAAATCCCGACCGGGCGACCTCACCGGAGCAAGGCCAGATCGGAACTCTTGAACCAACATCGGATTTCACCCTACATTATATGCTTTTGCGTTCGGCTGTTGTCGGCTACACTCGTCTGTGGTGGGGGGAGGGGGGAAGAGTACGATTTATAATAATAATAAAGAATAATAATAATAATAATATTACTACTAATAATAATAATAATGATGATGATGATAATAAATAAACTGAACTTCTCATTTTCTAATTCCAATTTGATGATATCAGATGATACACTTCAATTTATAAATTATAATAATAATTATTATTTAATATATTATTTATTTATTATCTGTCTGTATGTATTTTATTTTTATTTATTTATTTATTTTTAAATACTTTCATCATTTTTTTTTTTTTTTTTAATTATCGTTCTCTCTCTCTCTCTCTCTCCCCCCTTTGTTTCAGGCATGTTTAAGTATGTTGTTTATTTGTGTGTGTATATTATATTTTATACTATTATAGACGATTCGTTGTACACGTTTGAAACTATTATATTAATCTCTCTCTCTCTCTCTCTCAAAATATAAATATCAGAACAATTTGTGGCCCTGAGAAGGGCCTTTTGGTTACATAAACAATAATAACGATATCGTCGCGCAATATCGTCGTCGTCGTTGTTGCAATTGTAAAAAAAAAAAAAAAAAATTTTTTTTTTTTTTTTTACAATTACGCACGTTCGCCTCTGATCCTGCGGGCGAGCTGGATGTCCTTCGGCATAATGGTGACACGTTTGGCGTGAATCGCGCAAAGGTTGGTGTCCTCGAAGAGGCTCACCAGATACGCCTCGCTCGCCTCCTGGAGGGCCATCACGGCGGAGCTCTGGAACCGCAGGTCGGTCTTGAAGTCCTGCGCGATCTCACGCACCAAACGCTGGAAGGGCAGCTTGCGGATCAGAAGCTCCGTGCTCTTCTGGTAGCGACGAATCTCACGTAGGGCGACGGTGCCGGGCCTGTACCTGTGGGGCTTCTTCACGCCGCCGGTGGCCGGTGCGCTCTTGCGAGCCGCCTTGGTGGCGAGCTGCTTGCGCGGCGCCTTACCACCGGTGGACTTGCGGGCGGTTTGCTTGGTGCGAGCCATGTTAGTTTCTCTTACACACAAACAACACTTGTACGGAACCAAATAACTAACCGACCGACTGACTGACTGACTGACTGACTGACTGACGATTGCGGAACGTCTGTTTATCGTGTACTATCCGGCCGCCTTTTTATGAACAACACACTACACTCTCCGCTCCGCTCTATCGCGCAGCCGTCGTCCCTTTCGCGCGCGCGAAACGAAACGCTCCGAAAAGGAACGAGCGAGGCGAACGGGCACGGGCACGGGCACGGGCACGGGCACGGGCACGGGCACGGGCGTCGGGCGGTGAGACTATCTCGTCGAACGAACGAACAAACAAACAACAGCCAATACATATCAAATGATAAATATCAAATAGGAATATATTTATTTATAATGAAAATAATATAAATTTTATTTATTATTATTATTATTATTTTTTGACCCGTAGCCGTAACTGGTGGATTAATGATAGGATTAGAATTGAATTATCAATTATGTGCTAATTATCATTTATTATTATTATTATTATGTAGTAATTTATTATTAATTTTTTGTATTATTATGATTATTTTTCTAATTAATATGTCATTAGTTGATTGACATTCGTGTGTATATATTACTATTATTATATTTTTTTTTTTTTTTTTATTTTTTTTTTTTTGATTAGTCTATATATTCACACGTGCATACTTCAAACTAACTAACTAACTCGAGGTAGACGTCTTGCGAGAAACTGTATTATAATTATTTTTAACATGAATCATATAGTGGCCCTTAAAAGGGCCTTTTGAGAATGCGCGCGACGACCGTTGATGACGATGATGCCGATGATGCCGATGCTGTTGTTGGTGGCGTATGCGTAGTGTATGGTAGTAATACACCACCGGTGCATACCAGACGAAGACGCACACCACCACCACGCAGCACACTTTAGCACAACAACAACACCACCACCATACACACACACACACACACACACCGTCACACGGCACGTTCGCGAGCGCATTCGATTTTTAACTTCGTCTCTTCGACGACGGACCACTTCACTTGGAGCTCGTGTACTTGGTGACGGCCTTGGTGCCTTCGCTGACTGCGTGCTTGGCCAACTCGCCGGGCAACAGGAGCCTCACGGATGTCTGCACCTCCCTGGACGTGATCGTGGTCCTCTTGTTGTAGTGGGCGAGTCGCGACGCCTCGGCGGCGATGCGCTCGAAGATGTCGTTCACGAACGAGTTCATGATGGACATCGCCTTACTGGAGATGCCGGTGTCCGGGTGGACTTGTTTGAGCACTTTGTAGATGTAGATGGCGTAGCTCTCCTTCCTCTTGTGCTTCTTCTTCTTCTTGTCCGACTTGGAGATGTTCTTTTGGGCCTTACCGGATTTCTTGGCGGCCTTTCCGCTAGTCTTGGGCGGCATGATAACTAGTTTGTATTGTATACCACTATCGATGAGAAAGAAAGATATGTATACACACACACACACACTGAGCGTGCGGGACGTTTGTTAAAAAAATACTGCGGCAGCGGGTTGTAGTCACGTTCTGTGGACGCACAAGCGCTTACGACGAGCACTAGCTTTTGAGAGGGAATCGACCAATACGAACGCCGTACGGCCCAAGAAAAACGGGGCACGGGTGGCGACGAAAGAGCCCCCCCCCCCCCTTTCCCTCCGTTTCCCTCCCTCACTCCGGCGCGTATCGTGTGCTCCTCATATTTGCATTCGTATACTTTTATGAAAAATAATAATAATAATAATAAACAAAAAAAAAAAAAAAATTGCAGATACATTTCATATATATATATATATATATATATATATATATATATATATACATTACTTATATATGTATGTATATGTGCGTATTCCTATTGGACAATTTTTATAACATTCCTGTTGTCAATGTGACCTTCTTTCTTTTTGTTTTTTAAATATTGAAAGGGTGGGCAGGCGGAGCCTAGTGTTAAGACACTCCGTTCCCCACTTTGTACCGAATTCTGGAAGCATTGCGTACTGAGTGGCAGAACTCAGACAAAGAGAGAGCGAAGAAAAAAAAAATGGAATCTCGAGTGGGGATCGAACCCACAACCAGTAGGTTCTACAGTCACACTTCGTGCCGCTGCGCCACGACACGTATTATTATTATTATTGTTTTTTTTTTTTTTTTTCTTTTTTTTTTACAATATTTAATAAACATAGGAACGTGTAACTTTTTTTTTTTTTGTTGTTTTGTATTAAAATATAGATCTGTGTGTGTGTGTGTGTGTGTGTGTGTGTGTGTGTGTGTGTGTGTGTGTGTGTATAGTAGTGTCATATTGTGATTTTGAAGACGTCTACCATAATGAAACGTTTTATGCAATTTAGAAGCGTTCACAGAAATATTTTGTGGCCCTTAAAAGGGCCTTTTAATTAAAAAAAAAAATAATAACCAAAAAAAAAAGAAGAAAACCAAATACACAACACAAGCACACATAACACCGTGCACCGTGCGCACCACTAGAGTGAGTGAGTGAATTAGGCTTTCTTCTCGGTCTTCTTCGGTAAGAGGACTGCTTGGATGTTGGGCAGTACACCTCCCTGCGCGATCGTAACTCCCGAGAGCAACTTGTTCAACTCCTCGTCATTACGGATCGCCAATTGGAGATGCCTCGGGATGATTCTGGTCTTCTTGTTGTCCCGAGCGGCGTTTCCGGCCAACTCGAGCACTTCGGCGGCCAGATACTCCATCACGGCGGCCAGGTAGACCGGTGCACCGGCTCCCACGCGTTCTGCGTAGTTCCCTTTTCTCAAAAGTCTATGTATGCGGCCCACTGGAAATTGAAGTCCGGCACGGTTGGAACGAGACTTTGCCTTTCCCTTCACTTTGCCACCTTTACCGCGACCCGACATGATGGTGGTGCACGAGAGTAAGACTAAACACAAAGACAATATTAAAATACGCGAGCGCTCACGGTCGCGAGCAGCGGACTAGTGTATGCGGGTTTTTTTTTCGAACTTGAGGTAATTGCTGTTAGCCCTATTGGCCTTTACAGCGACACCGGGTGGGTAGGGAAGAGGGTACTCTATCCCAGAAGAAAATGCAAGCACTACCTGGCTGCTTGAGAGGGGTCGACGACTGTAAGGGCGCCCCCTGCGGGGCTCGAACCTCGGCTTACAATCGACGAGCGGGCTGGGAATTTCCCTATGCTAAACAAAGCCAGCCGCGACGTGAAGCCGCGACTGGGGACAAAAATTAGACTAATCTAAGGGAGCTAGCGGTCCCTAACCGCTGGGCCCGACCGCGCCGAGACGTGGCCGAGCCGTGGAAAAAACTGGACTTCGTCGTCGATTCCGTCGACGACGGTGTTTGTGTCGTGTATGTGTAGTGTATTTCCTACCTATATACGGGGCGTTAGCTAACGTAATGGCGTCATCGGGGTCTAAAAGGACGCTTCGCGGGCGTCTTCTTTTTGGGTGCGCGTTGGGTGTGTAATCACACGCCATTTTTATTAAGGGGTTCGCGTGCGAGCCTGCGCGCTCAAAGTAGCGCGTCGCTAAGCGTTTGCAGTGCTCGTTAATCGATTCCAGTTCAAAATCTCTATGTAGGTCGACGTTACGTACGAACCAGGGGCAGCCTGATGCGATACGTAAGAATTTATTTTGTACAATTTGAAGGGGAGCAAGCTTAGTGTGCGCGAACGCGACACAAGCGTATGACATTATTGGCCTTACACAAGTTTTGTATAATGTCAGCTTATGTCTAAGTGACATTTTACTCCGCTTGTTTATCAACCAGAACAGACGACTAAGAACGAACTTTGCTTTATTGCAAACATTCGTGATGTGGGGTCTGAAGGAGAATCTAGAGTCTAGAGTGACACCTAGATATTTGACTTGCTTTTCCCAAGGGATAGGCTTGTCTAATAGACGTATGGTAGAGACCTGTATATGGCGAGCCATAGGGAAGAGGATGGCTTTACTTTTCTCGGGGTTAACCTCGATTCTCCATAGGCGGAACCACTCACCGAGTGCGTGGGCCGCTTTCTGAAGTCTCTCAGCTAGTAGGCGTGTGTCACGCGAAGAAGTGTAAAGGGCAGTGTCATCCGCGTACATAGCCAGGTGAACAAGCCCCGTGCGGGGAATGTCACTGGTGTACAGCGAATATAACATAGGAGAGAGGGTTGAACCCTGGGGAACGCCTGCGCGGAGGAGGCGGGGAGAAGAGATAGTGCCTTCGACTTTATAGCGAAAATACCTGTTTGACAGAAAATCCCGCAGGATGTGCACGAGACAGTCTGGCAAGCCAGCACGCCTCAGCTTGAAAATCAAGCCGTTGTGCCAGACCTTGTCAAAGGCTTTCGCTATGTCGAGGAAGATGGCAGCAGTGTTACTGCGAAGTGCGGTCCTCACGTGGTGACGAGCGATGTGCTCTACCACGCGGTGGACTTGGTGGATGGCAGAATGTCTCTTTCTGAAACCAAATTGCTCATTGATAAGCGGACAATAGGTCTCTACCGCCTCGGAGAGTCTAATAAGTATGATTCTCTCATACAATTTACCTAAACAGCTGAGAAGGCTGATAGGTCTATAACTGGAGGGTAAATTCCGCGGCTTATTAGGTTTTGGTATACCTATGACAATGGCTTCCTTCCACTCGTCGGGGAAGGAGCACGATTTTAAAAGTGAATTAAAAATAATGACCAATAGAGATATGAACTGAGTCGGAAGGGACTTGAAAGTTCTATTTGATATTTTGTCAGGCCCCGGGGCCTTCCTATCTTTGAGATTTTTGATGAGGGCTTTGACCTCGTCGGTCGAGGTCGGGCGAAGCGGTTCCCCTTGCGGGGGCGTCGACGCCCACTCTGCGACCGCGGAATCCACTCTTTCGATATGACTCGGGTCGCAGGGCTGACCACTCGGGGTACACTGAGCCTCTAAACTGTCAGCGAGGCACTCCGCTTTTTCGGTGTCATCGGCAGCAATTGTAAGATCGGGCCTAATAAGAGGAGGCATAGTCGAGAGACAATCGACTCTAAAAGCTCGCGACAGCGCCCAGAATGCCTGGTGCGATGGCGCGAGCCCCTCGAGCTTTTTATCCCACGACTCACCGCGCAGAAGTTCGAATTCGAATCGAACTCTCCTCTTTAACCTATTATATTTCCTACGATTATCGTCAGTCGGATATTTGTCGTGTCGTCGCATTGCTTTGTTTCTGCGTCTTATCAACCGCCTGAGTTTATCTGAGATTTCAAACCTACCGTCGGGTAAGTTTGGTACCTCTTTCGAACAACTCTCGATTGTATTGAGAATGTAAGTGGTGAATTGATTCGCCGCGTCTATCGCTAACACCGCAGAGTCGGCGATGCCAGGTAATAATTCCTTTAACGGGGATTCATTAGAGCGGAGGAGCTTTGAAAATCTCCTCCAATCGACAACTGTTTTGGTGGGAGGACCTGAGGGGCGCTCCACACCTAGCTTGAGAATGACTGGACGATGATCTGAATCAAGGTCCGAAAATGTTTCTATCGATTGTTGTAGCAAACCAACATTCGATAGTACCGCTATGTCGAGGACCTCGCCTGTGCCTCGGGCACCAAAGCGAGTGGGCGAAGTAGGGCCTATAACGAAAGCGTTATATTTACTGGTGTATTCGAGGAGATTCACACCGTCGGAGTGAGTCACCGTCGAATTCCAGTTTTTATGTTTACAATTGAGATCCCCGATCAGAAGGACCGAGTCACCCATACTAAGTAGCGATAAAATATCGCTTTCTAGTAATTGCCTCTTCCCTGAGCGGTAGACAGAGGCAATTATCAGTGGCTGATGGCCTGTAAGGAATACCTGGCACACCGACGCTTCTGCTGTTTCGAGAGACGGAGGGTCGAGCGGTATACAGTGTAGATTCTTTTTGTAATAAATCATAGTGCCTCCCCCTTTGGTGGCCCTATCATTTCTCACAATCCTGTAGTTCGCAATACTAGGACTGCGAACCCCAGGTTTCAGAAAAGACTCCTGTATACAGAATATATCTAATTGGTGGGAGTGAGCGAAGGCGCTCATTAACTCAATTTGCCGTTTGACACCGTTTGCGTTAAAAGTCGCTATAGACAGGGCTTTTGGCTTAATACGCGCGAGTTGCGAGTCAGCGGGCAATGGGATAAATCTATTGATGACCGCCATTGGAAAAAATTATTTTGCGTGGAAGCCCGCGATGGCTCCCAGAAGACTTTGGTGCTCTACGAGCGCCTGCATACGTGCTTGCTGGGAACCATTCGAGTTCCTCAGCTTGTCGGCGAACACCTTAAGTTCGCCGTCGTCTATTACGCTCGCGAACGCTAGCACGAGTGCTAGATCGTCCGCGTTAGCGGAGCGTGCGCGGGAAGGCGCAGCAGGACGAGCGATCGGCACCTGGGCGACCGGCTGGATGGCCGGCGCCGCAGGGCGGGTGGGTGCCAAGGGAGGCGCAGGTTTGAACCAAGCGTTCACCTTGGGGGGAGGGGCGGGCGCGTATTGAATAGGCGCCGGCGCCTGTTTATTTTGGCTGGATTTGCCTCCACGCCTAGTGGGGCGTCTGCGAGGGGCGCGGGAGCATCCGCGGTAATTCGCGGGATGTCCCTGCGTCTCGCAGAGCACACAGCTAGGGGGGACGGCGGGGTCCGGGACTTTGCGGGGACAATCCGCAGTCGCGTGATCGTCTAGGCACTTTACGCACCTAGGCCGCGCGAAACAATTTCTGGCCGAGTGACCATATAACTGGCAGCGATGGCACTGCCCTATGAGGCCCCTAGTATACGGGGGTTCGACTTTGATGCCGGTGAGCGAACACACCGACCTCAAATTGAAAATTTCCTTTCCCTCGCTAGTGAGGTCCAGGACAGCTAACACAGAGTCAAATTTCGCTTTAGTACGCGAATGATATAGACGGTGCGCTTGGCGCACGGGAAAACCTTTGTTACGGAGATCTGTGAAGACGTATTCGACGTCTATCTCCTTAGGGATGCCCTTCAGGACTACGCGCAATTGGCGCTCGTCCTCCAGGGCGTAAGAGTGGTAACCAATACCATATTCCCGAAGGAATGAAGTTAACTGTCGGTGCTCCGACGAGGAGGCAACCTGGACTTTGATACCGACCTGCGTTAAGCGCGCGGTAGAAAAGTTTATCTTTTGGCTGTTAAGCCAATGGGATACCTTGTCCCACTTGTGCTTTTCCTGCACATAAATTGGGGGAGGAGGCTTGACTCGGGGGGCGCGGGGGGTCTCAGCCTCTTCCCGCTCAACCGCGGTAGCGGGGGCAGGGGAGAGGGGGACCGGCGACGCGGCGCCTTCCGGGCGGGAAACTTTGCCTTTTGGCTTATTAGCCTTTTTGGGCGGAGGGAGGGCCTTAGGGGCCTTGGCCTTACGCTTGGCCGAACGTTTGGAGACGGTCTCGAAACCGTCGTCACTCTCTGCGGAGGAGGAGGAACCGTCCTCCTCCATCTCGCTGCCCGATAGCTGGGGCGCAGGGGGGGCGCGGGGGGCGCGGGGCACTCGGGTGCCCTCGGCCGCCTTCGCGGGATGCTCGGTCGGGGCGACTTCGGCATCGCTCGGCCCGTCCGACGACATCGGCTCGACATCGGCACTCGGGCCGGCTACGGCACTCGGGCCGACTTCGGGGGAGCTCGGGCTCAACCCACAACTGCGCGCGTACTCTAACGCGTCGCGAAAGGCGTCTCCGTGATTCGCCTCGAGATATCGGAAGATGTCTTCCGTTTTAAGCCCGGCCATTTTTGTGACTCCCCTCGCCTCGCGGCGAGAGAAAGGGTGTGTAACTTAATCTAGCACTTTCACTTTGGTAATGTGTACCTAACTAAAACGACAATGTACTCACTCAGTGACGACTCACAGCTCCTTAACGGGAGCAAGACTGCACAACCTCAGCACAACGCCGCGCAGGCAGCACAGCACAGCACAGCGCGGCACAGCAGCACCGCACAGCACAGCACAGCCCAGCGCAGCCACTGAAATTGAGAATAGGTCGGATTAATAAACACGTTAAATATGGCGCGAAAATACGCGCAGGCAAAACAGCGCAGTCCAGAAGCACAGCGCGGCACAGCAGCACCGCCCAGCACCACACAGTACAGCGCAGCCCAGGGCAGCTCCTGGAACTGAGAATAATCGGATATGAGAAAAACGGTTAGAATTGGCGCGAAAAAATCCCGACCGGGCGACCTCACCGGAGCAAGGCCAGATCGGAACTCCTGCGGGTTTTTAAAAACCGTTTTTTCGTTTTTCGAATGAGCAGTATGCTGTTGGCCCTAAAGGCCTCTACAGCGTCACCGGGCTTGGGGAGGCCGAGCTAAAAGAGCTCTGACCTTGGCTTGGCTACCGTGGAAGGCACCAACAAATGAGAACACAGTGTCGCAAGGGCGTCTCCTTTGAGACTCGGACCACGACTTGCGTACACCGTTTGTAGTGGGGGACTTTGCTTTGCTCGGTCCGAGCTAGGCCTACTGGGTAGGGCTCTTGATGCCCTATTGGATGTTTAGTTGCGGGCACCTCTCGCGCCGAGGCGCGATTGGGCCACAGAAAAACTGGGACCTCGTCTCCACCGGCGGGGACGGTGTGTGTATCGTGTGTGCTTGCGGTGGTGTGTAGCCCTACCTACATATTTTGGGTCGTTAGCTTTAGTGATGGGGTCAGCATCATCGGTTAAAATATCCCGGGGTCTACGGACATCCGGGCGACGTTTGGCGTATGTGCACGCGTTGACCACCAGAGGGTTCGGATGGGAGGCGGCTTTTTCGAAATAACTGCTAGAGAGTTTCCGACAGTGCTCTTTAACAGAGTCTATTTTGATATCTCTATGGAGATCTGTGTTACGCGTGTACCACGGTGCACCGGTGGCAATGCGTAGGAAACGGTTTTGTATTATTTGTAACTTCCTAAGGTCAGTCTGTGCGAACACAACACTGGCGTAGGAGAAAATGGGTCTGACGCATGTTTTGTAGAGGCGGACTTTGTTCCTCAGGGAGAGTTTGCTTTTAGCGCAAATTAGTGGGTGCAGACGGCTTTGGACAAACGCCGCTTTGCGACGGACGTGAGTTACGTGTTTGGCGAAGGACAGTTTACTGTCGATAATGACACCTAGATATTTGGCCTCTTTGGCCTCTGGGATTATTTTGCCTAACAGACGGACATATGGCATGTCGTCTGTTTTGCGAAGAGGGAAGTAGACACAGGTACTTTTGTCTGGGTTGACTTTAATGCGCCATTTAGTTAGCCATTTACCTATTTGGTTCATGGCTATTTGGAGTCGGTTGGCTATGCAGACCGAGATGCGGCCGGACGTGTAAACAGCGGTGTCGTCCGCGAATAGGGCTAAGTTTGTACCTCGGGTTTTAGGGATGTCGTGGGTGTACAGGTTGTACAGAACCGGGGATAGGATGGAGCCTTGAGGGACTCCAGCTCTAACCGGCCGACTGGATGATAGGGTTCCTTCGACCCTGTAGCGAAAAGAGCGGTTTGATAGGTAGTCTCGAATGATGTGCACGAGTCTGTCTGGTATGCCGGCCTTCAATAGCTTGAAGATCAAGCCATTGTGCCAGACTTTATCAAAGGCCTTTGCTATGTCTAGGAAGATTGCCGCCGATGGCATCTTCCTTTTTCGGGCCAGCAGGTATTCCGTGAGGCGGTGTACCTGGTGGACACTGGAATGCTTGGCTCTGAAGCCGAATTGTTCGGGAGGGATGATGTCTTTGGCCGCAACGGCGGCTTGAAGACGTGTGAGGAGTATACGTTCGTATATTTTGCCCATAGTGCTGAGAAGGCTTATAGGGCGATAGCTGGATGGGGATGTGCGAGGTTTGTTAGGCTTGTGGATGCCTATAACAATTGCCTCTTTCCATTGATCTGGGAATGAGCACTCTTTTAGGAGTGTATTGAAAATGGCTACTAGTAGCGTTAGTAGGTGAACGGGTAGGATTTTCAGGATCTTGTTCGTGACGCGATCGGATCCTGGGGCTTTCTTTGGCTTAAGGCCCTTTATAATGTCTTGGACTTCGTCAATGGATGTTGGACGGATTTGCTCGCCCACTGGTGGTAACGGTGCCCATGTTTCAACCTGTGTGTCCACCGCGACGACGTGGGTTGGAACACACGGTTGATCCGAAAGGGAGCATTGGCTTTCTAAGTTATCCGCTAGGCATTCGGCCTTTTCTAGGTCGTCTGAGGCTAGTGTTCCGTCCGGACGGATTAACGGCGGTAATTCGACTACGGTGTCGTTCTTAAATGATTTCGTTAACTGCCAGAACGCGTCCTGCGATGGAGTGAGCGCTGATAGTTTATGATCCCAACTTTCACCTCTGAGGTCCTCGAACCGGGCTCGAACCTGTCTTTGGAGCTCCCAGAGTTTGCTACGGTTTGCCGGCGATGGAAATGAATCGTGCGCCCTAGTGGCAATGTTTTTGCGTCTAATTAGCTTTCGAAGATCACGCGGGATCTTAAAATATCCTTCGGGATTTAACGTTATTTCCCTAGAACACTCGTCGAGAGTGTTACCTAGTCTGTCAGTGAGTCGGTTTATTTCTGCCTCTGCTACTTCCGCCGAGTCGAATCTGTCAGGTATGTCGTCTGTCGGGTCTGTGTCGGGATTGCCTAGGCGTTCCGCGAACGTGGACCAGTCGGTGATGGTGGTTTTGGGTGGAGATGGGGGACACTCAGGTCCGAGTTTAACTATAACTGGTCTGTGGTCAGAGCTCAGTTCTGGGATAACTTCGATAGAGCGCAGCCTGAGGGAGACGCCCTGCAGGATGGCTATATCGAGTATGTCTGGTTGGCCTATGGGCCCGAATCTAGTGGGAGTCAGAGGGGCGAGTATCTCAAATTGAGAGGTGGTAAGATCAAAAATATTAGCAAGTTCGACCCCCCTGTTGTTGGTGGAGTGGCAATTCCATCTGGTATTTTTGCTGTTAAGGTCCCCGGCTATTATGACCGAGTCCCCCATGTCTAGTAAAGTCTGTAGGTCTTGTTTTAGTAAGCTCTTTTTTGGAGAGAGATAGGCGGAAACTATGGTAATTGGAGTGTGTCCAGTCATGTAAACCTGACAGGCCGATACTTCGATGTTAGTGAGCGTCGGCGGTGGGTCGAGTGGTGCGACGTGAAGCGTCTTTTTGTAGAATATGACGGTGCCACCTTTGTGGCCGTCCCTATCGTTACGGATCGTACGGTAGTTGGCAATCTTTGGATCTCTATCGCAGTTTCTGAGAAACGTTTCTTGAACTAAAAATAAATCTAATTGACGGTTTGAAACAAAATCGCGGACTAGCCCCATTTGTGTATTGAGACCGTTAGCGTTAAAATAACCTATATTGAGTGAACGCGGCTTGACTCTCGCGAGTCTTAAATCGGGCGAGTTGATTGTACGATTGCTGACCGCCATTTGAATTAATATTTTTGCGCTTGGTAGCGCATGATTTTGGCGATGAGCCTCGTATGTTGGCTCACCGTTTGGATTCGAGCTTGAGGAGCTCCGTCCGTGCTTCTAAGTCCTCCCGCGAGGGCTGTGATGTTATTCGCGCCTAGCGAGCTAACGAAATCGAAGACGAGATTTAGGTCGTCCTCTAGGTTTGCCTCCTCTTGTGATGGCGCTGTCGGCATCGTTTGCCTGGGCGCGCTCGGAGGAGGAATGGGTCTGGTGATCCTGGGATCTGCGGCTCTGAGGAGCCTGAGGTCTGCGCGCTGTGGCGGAATGAGCGCCCTAGCGGCTTGGGTCTCTGGGAGAGGTTTCTTCCATGCATTAGTGGAAGGAAGTGGTGCTGGCTGGTATGTTTGAGTGGGCTGAAGGCCGGTCGGGTTATGCGCTGGACGGGAAGGCATCGAAGCCTTATGCGTCCTGCCGCCCTGTCCGCTGGTCCTGCGTGGGGCCTTGGAACATCCGCAGTAATTTGCGGGGTGTCCCTGGGTCTCACACAGGACGCAGCTGGGAGGTACGGCCGGGTCTGGGACCTTGCGCGGACAATCTATGGTTGCGTGATCGTCGAGACATTTCACGCACCTTGGTTTGGCATGGCAGTTTTTGGCTGAATGCCCATAGAGTTGGCAGCGGTGACACTGCCCGGGAATGCCACGAGACCATGGCTTATCAAATTTTATGCCTGTTAGTTGGCAGACGGATTTTATATTAAATATTTGCTTGCCCTCTGGGCTGCGGTCGAGAACTGCTAGGACCATGTCGTAGCTTTTCTTCGTGTACTGGTTAAACATGCGGTGAACCGCTTTAATGGGAAGATTTTGGGATTCTAAGTCCCGGAAGATGGTCTCTGTCTCTATTTCCTTTGGTATGCCTTTGAGGACTACGCGTAGAGTGCGTTCGTCCTCCAAGGCGTAGGTGTGGAAACCTACTTTGGTGTTTCTTAAGTGGGCCGTAAGGGCTCTGTGGTCTTTTGGTGTTAACACCTGAACACGAATGCCATGGGCGGTAGATCGTGCAGAATTGAACTGCACTTTAGCTGACAACATCCACTTAGAGACGTCGTCCCATGCTTTTTTCTCCTGAATAATGACTGGAGGAGGCAACCTATCCTTGCGAGTGCCGGCCGGTAACGGTACCGGGCCGGCGACGGGGTTTGACGCGGGGTTCGCGTTGTTACTATTGCTAGTGTCTGTCTTTGTCAAGTCGGTCATTCCGGCGTCGGAACCGGTTTCTTCTACCTGCGCGACTACCTGCGCGACTACCTGTGCGTCTACCTGCGCGTCTGCCTGCGCGCTTGCCCTAGACTTACGCGGGGGTGAGGCGCGCGGGGAGGGAGTTTTGATTGCGCTCGCGGCGCGTTTAGCGGGGGTGATTTTAATTTCCTTTTTTGCCTTTCGTTTGGCTGATTTTGTTTGGACGGTCTCGAAACCGTCATTTTCCTCCTCCTCCTGCGTTGAGGATTCGGACGTCTGCGATTCCTCCGTCGGCTCGGACTCGGACTCGGTTTCCGGGTCTTTTTCGGAACCCGCGTCCTCTTCCGAGTCGGCGTCGGCCTCGTAGGGCTGGGCCTCCATGTCCTCTAACAGCTCAGGCGACTGAGCGATCTTTTCATTCTCGACGTATTCCGAGAGTTTAGCTAAGAATTCCGCTGGCATGTGTTGGGCGGCGTACTCCAACAGATGATCGGCGTCTACGCGGACCATTTTGACTACAATTGACCCCCCGCCGAGGCGAGGGGTGTGTGCCTAATATGACCTAATGTCTCGGCCTTGTGGGGCCGGGGTGAGTGCCTAATCTTAACTAACACTGTGTAAAGTACTCACGTGGGTGTGATCCCTGGAGTTCCCTATGGACACTAACACGTAGCACTACACTCACTACACTTCACAAACAAACGACGGAGATTGCCGCTCACGACACAACGTCGCTGCGGCCCGTTGCGGACTTGAGGTCCGGTCCTCTTCGTCTTCTTGCTTGATGTAGTAATGGTGCGATGCGTGCGTGCGTATAATGGCTTTCAATTTTTTGGTTATTTTGGAAATTATAAATGCGTTTCCGAGCGGACATGGAGACGTCCGTGCGGTACCGCGGTCGAGCGAGCTCTCCTTTAAAAACCGCCATTTTTGTACTATATACGTGTGCCTCGCAAGCGTTTTCGGTGGGGACGCAAGCCAGCGGCCTCCTAGACGATTGTGGCGCACGACGTCGCACGACAATCGGCGAAGTAAGCCGAGCGATTAGTTCTTTCTTTTAAATAATTAATTTATGAATTAAAAATATATATATATAATAAATTTAAAAAAAAAAATAAAAATAAAAAAAAATAATTATGTAATAACAAATAAATAAATAAAAAAAAAAAATATAGTTTTTTTTTTTTTTTTTTAATATATATTGCTATTTGTGTAATGATTTTATATTTATAAGTTTTAATATTCGCAATAATATCGACCGGTCTTTGCCTAATAAAAAAAAAAAAAAAAAAAAAAAGAAAAGTGTTCTTTTTTTGAAAAAGGATGCGTCACGGTGTGGTCGGAAAATTCGAGAAACTCACTTTTAAACTTGGAGCGGAAGGAATATGAGTTCTGTAAAAGTTGATTTCTTTGCATGTTGTTTTATTTTTGTGTTTTTATTAATTAATATACAAAATTTAATTTGTGTTTTAACTGTTTTCCAGTGTGAGTGAAAGTGTAGATAGTGCAAATAGCGAGGGAATGTCGGGGCGAATACATCATAACACGTAATAAGGTTAGTTTATTTGTTGTCACCATTTATATATATATATATATATATATATGTGTGAACGAAGTGAGTAAATAATGTTGTTTTATAATGTGTTTTATAATTATCCTTGGATATTAGGGTTAAAGTTATCGTTTCACCAGTTCGTATTAATTAATTAATTTAAATAAATAATAAAATATATATTATTCTTTCTTTCTTGTTTTTAAGAGACGTCAATGTCATAGCTGAACGAAGTATTTACTCGCTTCGTTTACATTTATATAATATATATTTCTTATTTTTGTTTTTTGTTTTCTCCATAAGACCGAGACGTTCGTCGTTGAAACTTTACCATTCCTATATTAGGTATAGGTGTATTTAGAAACTTTTGTTAGCCCTGAGAAGGGCTTTTTGTCGTGCTGTTATTGCAGCACATATACACATCGCCGTCACACACGCACACACACAACACACAAGCTATTCTCGTGAAGCGCTCGCGCGTTATTTAACGTTCGTTTTGCACTTATTTTATTTTATACATTCACTTTTTCGGCGTGGCGGACGCGGCCTTCTTTGCCGCCGGCTTGGATCTGGGCGTCGCTGCCTTCTTTGGCTTGGGCGCTTTGGGCTTCTTCGTAGGCGGCTTGGCGGTCTTCTTCGCCTTCGAAGCGGCGGCTCCGCCCTTCGCCTTCGAAGCGGAGGATGCGGCGGAGGCGGCGGCGGAGGCCTTCTTGGCTGCTGCGGCGGCGGGCTTCTTCTTCGCAGCGGCCGCTTTCTTGTCCTTCACTGCCGCCGCCTTCGATTTGGACTTGGACGGCGAGGACGCTGCGGCGGCCGCTGCGGCGGCTGCTGCGGCACCTTTCTTGCCGGCCCTGCCGCCGGCGGACGCCGCCGCGGGCGCTCCGGACGCCTTCTTCGTTCGCGACGAGGCGGAGGCCGACGACGACGGGCCGGACGCTGCGGCGGAGGATCCCTTGCCGGCGCCGCCGGCCGCCGACTGCTTGCTCTTCGAAGCGGACGATTTGGACTCGAGTTTGAAACTGCCAGAAGCGCCCTTGCCCTTGGTCTGTATCAAAGCGCCGGACTCGACGGCGCTCTTTAGGTATTTTCTAATGAACGGGGCCAATTTCTCGGCGTCCACCTTGTACTGGGCCGCTATGTACTTTTTGATAGCCTGCAGAGACGAACCGCTGCGCTCCTTGAGCTCCTTGATGGCGCTGTTGACCATCTCGGAGGTCTTGGGGTGGGTCGGTTTCGCTTTCGGCTTCTTAGCGGCGGCGGCGGCGGCGGCGGAGGCGGCGCCCGCAGACTTTGGTTTCTTCGCCGGGGTGACGGGAGCGGGAGCTTCTGATGCTACTGCGGCGTCGGCCATTATTGTTTTTGTTATTGTTATTTATTTATTTATTTATTTATTATTACACGCACACGCGCACACGATCACCACTCACAAAGAGAACTAAATTGTTATGAACGGAGACGACGCGGGAATTATAGTTTATATACACACATATATATCGCGCGCGCGAGGACTACGTTGTACGATACTGGCGTGGCAGAGGTCGCTAGTGGCAGTAAGAGCGTTAGTGATACCGTGAGGAGAGCCGCGGTGTCGCTGGACATTTTCTCGTACGAACGCTTAAAACTTTTCACTAACAGGCGTCTAGAAAATTATAATTTTTACATTATTCGAGACATTGGGACGGACCCGCGACCCGTGACGGCCTCCGCCGTGAACCTGTCCACCGGCTCGCCGCCCGAAAGCTATGGCACGCGTCGATTTGAATGAAATACGAGCTGTCGAATTCGTCGAAGTGCTACGTGCGTACCTCCGGTCGTGTTTAAAAGTTATTTTTCTCTATAAAAATTTAATGAAACAATGATGCGTTTCGACAGATCGAAAGCGAAGAATACCCGCCCGCCCGGAGACATCGAAAGATCGCCGTGCGACCGCCCGTCGACCTCCTCGAGGACCTCCAAGTGGAGCATCGTAAAACACCCGCGATGCCCGGCTCGCTCAGCGTCAGCGGCCCACCGCGGCCGCCGTTGTCGAGTACGCCGAGTGTTGTTACAGAGGTGAGTGTCTGTGTATATATTATTATTTAACATATACATATATAAATATATTCTCTTTGTTTTCTTTTCTTTCCTCTTTTAGAATTTAAACTTAAAAAATAAAAATAAAATGAACAATATATATATATATATATATATTGTTCGATATCGAACTTCGCCGCCGTCGTCGTCGTCGTCGTGGTCATCATATCGGTCGTTTCATATCAAAGGAGACTGCGTGCGTCACTTTACCGCGACGTAGGATTTTATGGTTATTATGTGTTCACTACGCTAACAATTGTATATTGCAAGTGGGATTGCTTATTAGTAGATTACAAACGTTCCTACTACTACAATCAAATATTAATTATAATGTTGTGTGTATATACATACGAGTACATAATAATAATAATAGGCATCAATCACTCATCATTAAATCTCTCTCGTATTGAGTGTCTATATAGGTAATATATTATTAATTGTTTATTTACTGAAATGTACTAAATGTGTAAATAGTTAGTAAATCCTCTTCTACACCATTCACTCTCGCAACGTTCGAGTGTAGTGTGTCTAGTGTGTGTGTGTGTGTGTGTGTGTGTGTGTGTGTGTGTTGTAATATCATATAGTCATAATAAAATCATTAAGATTTTCAATGTTTACCACAGACTCCGTTGCTAATGTCAACGTGTCAGTGGTGGCAACACGTTCGTGACGTCCTTGTGGCCGTGAAACATATTTTATTTGTTTCTTTTGAAATGTGTGCGGCCCTGAGAAGGGCCTTTTTTTTTTTTTTCTGTCGCCACAATAGTAAGCCGACGGAGAGACGGAGAGATTATGGGCGGGCGGGTTCGAGGGTGTCATAATCTAGATGTAAACGATTACACTGACCGCGTCCGTGCACACACACACACACACACACGCACGGAGACAGAGACACCAACCCCTCAGCCCCCACTCACCCCCGCACACTTCACAATTCTTCTCGCTCTCGTCGGTTTCACTAGAGTGGCGGCGTACTGGTCTTCGCGGTCTTCAGTTTTATTATTAACCGCCGAAGCCGTACAGAGTGCGCCCCTGCCGCTTCAGGGCGTACACGACGTCCATGGCGGTGACGGTCTTCCTCTTGGCGTGCTCCGTGTAAGTGACGGCGTCGCGGATCACGTTCTCGAGGAACACCTTCAGCACTCCGCGAGTCTCCTCGTATATCAGGCCGGATATACGTTTGACGCCGCCCCTGCGGGCGAGACGACGGATCGCCGGCTTCGTGATGCCCTGGATGTTATCGCGCAGCACTTTCCTGTGACGCTTCGCTCCACCTTTCCCCAGACCCTTTCCACCTTTACCGCGACCGGTCATGTCGACTATAAACTTGTATTACTTTATTACTTCACGCGAGCGACGGGGAGACGTTCGACTACGAACGTACGGTTGATACTTGTGATACCAACAACGCTTCATCTTCTTCATCCAGCGGTTGGTGCGCTGGGTAGCGGCATCAGGGCGTTAGCCCTCTGGCTGCTGTGTCAAGCGGCACCCGTGACAACGGGTGCGTCGTTGGGGTTGGGCGTGTTAGGCCCGAGGGACGTGTGCTTACCCCTGGGTGAGCACTGTGCGTGGGAGGCGGGGGAAATGGGATGAGCGTGTGCCACCTGGGCGGTCAGCTCAGCCGGGTGAGACTCTCGGCTAACCGAGAGAGGCCCAGCTTAAGCGACCAGCGACCTAGGTGGCGCTCAGGAGTCGGAGTTTGGGGGGGGGAGGAGGTCCCTCGGGAGCTTGAATCTGGCGTCGGGCGGTCTTGTGTGGTGCGGGGCTATGTTCTTCAAATGCAGGTGGGCTGAAACATCGGCGCGGCGAAAGGTGTTAGATGTCAGCCGGCCGATGTGGTCCTCCAGGCTCTCCATACGCAGATCACGATGTAGCGTCGTGTTCCTGACGCAGTATGGGGCCTGGGTGACTCGCCTGAGTGCGAGATTTTGCACCACCTGCATGGTCTTCTTTTGCTGCGGGCTGAGGAGGGCGTACCACCCCGGGCTCGCATACGTCAAGTGGGGCCTGACGTACGTCAGGTAGAGCTGCCTCTTCGTCTTCAGTGGGAGCCGGGACTTGAAGAGCGGGCGCAGTATGAACAGCGCGGCTCGCGCCGTGCGGGTGGCCTTCCTGACGTGCGCCACCATGTTCAGGCGTCTGTCGATTGTGACCCCGAGGTATGTCGCTGTGTTGCTCCAGGGGACCTGCTGGCCGAAGAGGGTCAGCGGAGGAGGCTGCCGCAAGTGATAGCCGAAGCTGATGGCCTGGGTTTTGGCGATGTTCAGTGTGAGCCTCCACTCCGCCAACCAGTCCGGAAGCAGGTCGAGAGCTCTCTGGAGTTTGAGTGCTGCGTATTTGGGGTTCAGGGATGTCGTGAGAAGCGCGACATCGTCCGCGTATAACGCCAGTAGGGTGCCCTCCCGCACCGGTATGTCGTCCGTGTACAAATTGTATAGCGCCGGGGACAGGATGCTGCCTTGGGGGACTCCGGCTGCGATCGAGTGGCTGCCTGACCGGGCACTCTCCACTCGAACGCAGAAAGTCCTGTCACTCAGGAAGCTCGCGAGGGTGAGTGCGACGTGGTGTGGTACGCCGGCATTCAGCACCTTGCGGAGGAGTCCCGCGTGCCACACGCGGTCGAAAGCGTGCGACACGTCCAGGAAGGCGGCTGAAACATTCTCCTTCCGGTTCAGCGTGTGCGCGGCGTGGTGAATCACCCTGGCCACCTGCAGGGTGGTGGAGTGCCCGCTGCGGAATCCATACTGCTCGGTGCGCGGTGGAATGTACGGCTGCAGAAGTGCGAGGAAGAGCTTCTCGAAGAGCTTCGCTACTGCACTGAGGAGGGTGATGGGGCGGTAGCTCTCCGGCCGGCGTGGGCTCTTCCCCGCTTTGAGCAGCATGACCACCAGGCCCTCTTTCCACGCCCGGGGGAAGTATCCCAGGCGTAGAATGGCGTTATAGAGCCTGGTGAGTGCAGCGATGGTAGGCGGATTCAGGTGACGGAGGGCCCCGTTGGTGACGCCGTCCAGGCCCGGGGCCTTCCTCGTCTTCAGCTTCGCGGCTGCCTTCCTCACGGCGGACGGTGAGAAGAAGGGCGGAGCAGGCTGAGGCAGCGGAGGGGACGTCAGTGCGAGGCGGACGTCGGCTTCCATCACGGCGTGGTGTCGTGGGCGATCGGTGGGATTAGGCTGGAAGATACCGGCGAGGTGCGCCGCCAGTATCTCAGCCCTGTCCTCGGCTGCGTAGCGGAGCGAGCCGTCCGCATGGAGCAATGGATGGGTAGCGGGCCGCCTCTTGGTCAACTGGCGGCACAGTCGGTTGAGGGAGGGTTGATCCGCGTTGGCTCTCTCGATCCGCCGGTCCCAGGAGTCCGCCGCAGACTCCAGGAGCGCCTCCCGGATCTCGTCAATGAGCTGGTTAAGCCGGTTCTTAATGTCGGGGTCCCGGGAGCGTTGCCACTCTGTGCGGGTTCTTCGTTTCCGCTCTATGAGGCCTCGTATGTGAGCGGAAACAGGAGGCAGCTTGCGAGAGGAGGCTGGTAGTGTGGCCTCCGTCATCGATCCTCTGATGGCCGAGGTGATTTTGGCCTCCAGGCGGTCGATGTCAGCGGGCGTGGTCACTGGTTCAGCCGTAGGGAACCTCTGAGCGCCGAGATGGGCCTCGAAGGCTTCCCAGGAGATTCGATGGCTGGGAGGAGGGACTCTGGCCACTGTCAACCTGCCCCTGATGGTGGCGAGGACAGGTTGGTGGTCTGATCCGAAAGAGTCGGGGAGAGTCTCGAGCGTCATCCCGTCCAGGCCTCTGTGCACGACCAGGTCGATCGTGGAGGGTTGATGGGAGGCGGTTGGTGAGTGGTGGGTCGGCTCGTCAGGACCCATCACTTCATATCCGTTCCTTACAGCGTCCTCATAAAGGCGTCGACCCGTGGCGCAGGCGGAGAGGCACCTCCACGCCGGGTGTCTTGCGTTCCAGTCCCCGGCGGCCATTGTGGGGGTGGAGTTGTCGAGCAGGCGGTGGATCTCCTGGGTGCGCAGAGCGTTGCTGTGCGCTCCTGGGCGGTAGATCGCGTAGATCCGGGTAGCGCGAGTGGCGAGGAATACCTCGACACCCAGGGAGTGAAATGACCGGGTGTCGGTGTCGGGCAGAGGGTTGTGGATGATGCCGCGGCGCACTGCGATGAGTAGCCCCCTCCAGGGCTGGTCGATCGTGGCATCCATCCGCAGGACATCGTATCCCGGCAGGTTGGCGTTGTGTGTGGCGAAGAGGTGTGACTCGTTGATGAGAGCGACGTCAACCAGATGCTCCCTAAGGAGATAGCGGAGGAACGGCAGGCGACGGCGAAGGCCTGCGGCGTTCCAGTAGAGCACCCTTAATTCAGCCATTGGAGACTAGGCGCATCATAAGCTCCACTACGGTTTGGACAGGGTCCCGACCTTCCCTCAGGGCAAGAAGTACTTCCTGGAGGGTGTCGAGAGCCCTGTCAATCGATGAATCTAGTCGTCGCGTCGCCGGAAGAGGTTGGGCGATGGGCGTGGCTTCCGGGGCGTTGGTAGGTCGGGCCTCGGCGGCGGAAGTGGGCGCGGCTTCTGACGTTCGGCTACGCCCTTCCGGTCGGCGAGTACGCGATGGCTCAGTGGAGCGGGTGCGGGCTGCCGGTGGAGCGGGTGCGGGTTCGTATTCAGCGGCGGGGGGGGCCTGTCTCAGGCCTCTCTTCCCCTTTCCCCTCTTTTTCCTCCGTGCTCCTCTCTCCGACGGAGGGTTGGCGGGGGCCATTAATGTGGTGGCCTGGGTGTCGGCTGGCACCATGTTGACGGCTACCGGAGCGGTTGATTGTCCGGTAGGTCGTCGGGTGGTTTTAGGCTGGGAGAGGGCTACGGTGCCGGCCCTCTTGTTCCTGGCTTCATGTCGGTATTGCGGGCACTGCGAGTGGTTTGCTGGGTGCGGCCCCCCGCAGTTGGCACAGGTGGCTGGTTCCTCCAGTGGCCGCTGGCAATCCCGCGCTGGGTGCTCCCCACCGCACCTTACGCAGGCCAGGCGTCTGTGGCACCCGTGGCTCGAGTGCCTGAACGCCTGGCAACGGTGGCACTGGGCTGGGCCACGTTTGGCGCGCCATGCTTCTATTTTGATGCCCGGTAAATACAGCAGTTCGGTTATGCCGTATATACCGGGCACTACATCCGGGGTGTTGGCGATGACTGCGAAGAACACACAACCCGGGCGTCCCATCCTCGCCCGGATTGGTCGGACGTACTCCGCCTGGTATCCCAGCTCTCCTAGCGCTTCGATGATCTCCGCCGGTGATGTGGTGGCTGGAAGGCCTCTGATGGCGACCTTCCGGCTAAGCTCCGATGGAAGCGCGTAGGAGAACCAGGAGAGTCTCTCCGTCTTCTCTAACTCGCAAAGGTAATTCTGGATGGTGCGGTATTCGTCCACCGATCCAGGGGTGAACCGCATTCCCCTGCCCAGGGGGCGTGCGTTGGGTGCGTGGCCCAGCTTCTCGTGTAGCGCCCGGAAGTGGGCGGTCCAATTTGGGAAGTCTTCCACAATGAGGGGCGGGAACTTAGGCTTCGGTGGCGCTTTAGCGCCCTCTTGCGGAACGGCGGACGGGCCGGCTTGCACCGTCGGGCTCGGTCCGGCCGTTCGTAGTGCGTCGGCGAACGTCGTCGGTGCTCGGTAAACTTCGGCGACGTTCGTGTTGCGGTCGGTCCCCGTCGGTGCGGGAACGGGCGCGGGCGCGGGGGGGGGGGACAGTTGGTCCGGCGTAGGGTGCCGGAGCTGTCTCCACCCTCCGGCTGATGCGCGGGTCGCGCGAGGGGAGCGGCTGCGTGCACGGCCTCTTCGGCTGCGCAGCATCGGCTCCATCCGACGTGCGTGGGCGTCGCAAGGGCGTCAGCGGGGGCGGGTGCACGACGCCATCCCCCCGATCGCCCTCCCCCCGATCCGCCGCTATGGTCGGAGCTGTACCGGCGGCGCTAGCGCGGTCTAGTGCGTCACCCCTGTCATTGAGGAACATAGCAATATGCTCCAACAATGAACGGGAGAGCACCCCGCGCTTGTGCAACTCGGCCACGATAACCATGTCCGAGTTGTGCGCCGACATCGGCGACAGCTCCGTGTCCATCCGGGGGGGGGCAGAGGGCGAGCGACGCGGGCGCGCCGACTCCCTGGCAGCGGGTCTGCACCGCTGCGGTGTCGAGTCCGAGTCAGTAACGGTCGGTCGCCGCGACGGGATGGTTACCGCCGTCGCGGAGGGGGCGAGAGGCGCGGATGCCACCATCGACACAACGCCCGGCGGAGCGCCAGCAGCACGCGTGATCACAGCACGTGCCGCCGGTGTCCGGTGAGTCGCTGCGTCACCAGGTGGGTCGCGCAGGGATGCGGAGACCGGGGGGAGTTCGCCGCGGCTAGCTGGTCCGTCACCCGGAGGGTGATAACCCGGCCAAAGCGTTGGCATATCCAACCCCGGGGGCGCAATTGTGGGAGGCGCAGAAGGCGCGGAGCTGGCGAACTGTCCAGCGGCTAACGGGGTGCGGGGGGGAAGGGGAATACCCGTCCCCCCATCGCCCGTGGCGGAGAGATCGCGGTGCGTGGTCACTGCGCAGGGAGTCGGTGGCGCGAAGCGCGTGGGAGGCGTGGCGTCCGGGTGCGTAGGCGGTCCGGGCGTGACGCTGGTGTCGGGGGTGCGGGGGTGATGGTAATCCCCCGCATCTTCTACTCTGGGATTCGAGGATGCACGAGGGCGGGAGCGCGAGCGCGACCTCTGAGCGCCGCTACGGTCGCTCATGGTGGCGCGGTCCAGCGATGCGTCCGCTACTCGGCAGCCATTCGGGTCCCAGGGGGGACCGTGCGGTCCAGGGGGGCGACGGTATACACAACACGAGGATGGTTACACCGACGCAGAAGCGTCTCTGCGCGGAAGCGCAGGCGAAACTTGCGAGCAAATTTCACTAGAAATCTTCGTAAGTTTCTTGGTACCAGGGATGACTCGAGCCGATGTAGACAAGATGGTTAGATGTTCACACTGCAGCGGACGGGCCAATCCTGATACCAACATCGGATTTCACCCTACATTATATGCTTTTGCGTTCGGCTGTTGTCGGCTACACTCGTCTGTGGTGGGGGGAGGGGGGAAGAGTACGATTTATAATAATAATAAAGAATAATAATAATAATAATATTACTACTAATAATAATAATAATGATGATGATGATAATAAATAAACTGAACTTCTCATTTTCTAATTCCAATTTGATGATATCAGATGATACACTTCAATTTATAAATTATAATAATAATTATTATTTAATATATTATTTATTTATTATCTGTCTGTATGTATTTTATTTTTATTTATTTATTTATTTTTAAATACTTTCATCATTTTTTTTTTTTTTTTTTTTAATTATCGTTCTCTCTCTCTCTCTCTCTCCCCCCTTTGTTTCAGGCATGTTTAAGTATGTTGTTTATTTGTGTGTGTATATTATATTTTATACTATTATAGACGATTCGTTGTACACGTTTGAAACTATTATATTAATCTCTCTCTCTCTCTCTCTCAAAATATAAATATCAGAACAATTTGTGGCCCTGAGAAGGGCCTTTTGGTTACATAAACAATAATAACGATATCGTCGCGCAATATCGTCGTCGTCGTTGTTGCAATTGTAAAAAAAAAAAAAATTTTTTTTTTTTTTTTTACAATTACGCACGTTCGCCTCTGATCCTGCGGGCGAGCTGGATGTCCTTCGGCATAATGGTGACACGTTTGGCGTGAATCGCGCAAAGGTTGGTGTCCTCGAAGAGGCTCACCAGATACGCCTCGCTCGCCTCCTGGAGGGCCATCACGGCGGAGCTCTGGAACCGCAGGTCGGTCTTGAAGTCCTGCGCGATCTCACGCACCAAACGCTGGAAGGGCAGCTTGCGGATCAGAAGCTCCGTGCTCTTCTGGTAGCGACGAATCTCACGTAGGGCGACGGTGCCGGGCCTGTACCTGTGGGGCTTCTTCACGCCGCCGGTGGCCGGTGCGCTCTTGCGAGCCGCCTTGGTGGCGAGCTGCTTGCGCGGCGCCTTACCACCGGTGGACTTGCGGGCGGTTTGCTTGGTGCGAGCCATGTTAGTTTCTCTTACACACAAACAACACTTGTACGGAACCAAATAACTAACCGACCGACTGACTGACTGACTGACTGACTGACTGACGATTGCGGAACGTCTGTTTATCGTGTACTTTTTTTTTTTTTTTTTTTTTTCGAACTTGAGGTAATTGCTGTTAGCCCTATTGGCCTTTACAGCGACACCGGGTGGGTAGGGAAGAGGGTACTCTGTCCCAGAAGAAAAAGCAAGCACTACCTGGCTGCTTGAGAGGGGTCGACGACTGTAAGGGCGCCCCCTGCGGGGCTCGAACCTCGGCTTACAATCGACGAGCGGGCTGGGAATTTCCCTATGCTAAACAAAGCCAGCCGCGACGTGAAGCCGCGACTGGGGACAAAAATTAGACTAATCTAAGGGAGTTAGCGGTCCCTAACCGCTGGGCCCGACCGCGCCGAGACGCGGCCGAGCCGTGGAAAAAACTGGACTTCGTCGTCGATTCCGTCGACGACGGTGTATGTGTCGTGGATGTGTAGTGTATTTCCTACCTATATACGGGGCGTTGGCTAACGTAATGGCGTCATCGGGGTCTAACAGGACGCTTCGCGGGCGTCTTCTTTTAGGGTGCGCGATGGGTGTGTAATCACACGCCATTTTTATTAAGGGGTTCGCGTGCGAGCCTGCGCGCTCAAAGTAGCGCGTCGCTAAGCGTTTGCAGTGCTCGTTAATCGATTCCAGTTCAAAATCTCTATGAAGGTCGACGTTACGTACGAACCAGGGGCAGCCTGATGCGATACGTAAGAATTTATTTTGTACAATTTGAAGGGGAGCAAGCTTAGTGTGCGCGAACGCGACACAAGCGTATGACATTATTGGCCTTACACAAGTTTTGTATAATGTCAGCTTATGTCTAAGTGACATTTTACTCCGCTTGTTTATCAACCAGAACAGACGATTAAGAACGAACTTTGCTTTATTGCAAACATTCGTGATGTGGGGTCTGAAGGAGAATCTAGAGTCTAGAGTGACACCTAGATATTTGACTTGCTTTTCCCAAGGGATAGGCTTGTCTAATAGACGTATGGTAGAGACCTGTATATGGCGAGCCATAGGGAAGAGGATGGCTTTACTTTTTTCGGGATTAACCTCGATTCTCCATAGGCGGAACCACTCACCGAGTGCGTGGGCCGCTTTCTGAAGTCTCTCAGCTAGTAGGCGTGTGTCACGCGAAGAAGTGTAAAGGGCAGTGTCATCCGCGTACATAGCCAGGTGAACAAGCCCCGTGCGGGGTATGTCACTGGTGTACAGCGAATATAAAATAGGAGAGAGGGTTGAACCCTGGGGAACGCCTGCGCGGAGGAGGCGGGGAGAAGAGATAGTGCCTTCGACTTTATAGCGAAAATACCTGTTTGACAGAAAGTCCCGCAGGATGTGCACGAGACAGTCTGGCAAGCCAGCACGCCTCAGCTTGAAAATCAAGCCGTTGTGCCAGACCTTGTCAAAGGCTTTCGCTATGTCGAGGAAGATGGCAGCAGTGTTACTGCGAAGTGCGGTCCTCACGTGGTGACGAGCGATGTGCTCTACCACGCGGTGGACTTGGTGGATGGCAGAATGTCTCTTTCTGAAACCAAATTGCTCATTGATAAGCGGACAATAGGTCTCTACCGCCTCGGAGAGTCTAATAAGTATGATTCTCTCATACAATTTACCTAAACAGCTGAGAAGGCTGATAGGTCTATAACTGGAGGGTAAATTCCGCGGCTTATTAGGTTTTGGTATACCTATGACAATGGCTTCCTTCCACTCGTCGGGGAAGGAGCACGATTTTAAAAGTGAATTAAAAATAATGACCAATAGAGATATGAACTGAGTCGGAAGGGACTTGAAAGTTCTATTTGATATTTTGTCAGGCCCCGGGGCCTTCCTATCTTTGAGATTTTTGATGAGGGCTTTGACCTCGTCGGTCGAGGTCGGGCGAAGCGGTTCCCCTTGCGGGGGCGTCGACGCCCACTCTGCGACCGCGGAATCCACTCTTTCGATATGGCTCGGGTCGCAGGGCTGACCACTCGGGGTACATTGAGCCTCTAAACTGTCAGCGAGGCACTCCGCTTTTTCGGTGTCATCGGCAGCAATTGTAAGATCGGGCCTAATAAGAGGAGGCATAGTCGAGAGACAATCGACTCTAAAAGCTCGCGACAGCGCCCAGAATGCCTGGTGCGATGGCGCGAGCCCCTCGAGCTTTTTATCCCACGACTCACCGCGCAGAAGTTCGAATTCGAATCGAACTCTCCTCTTTAACCTATTATATTTCCTACGATTATCGTCAGTCGGATATTTGTCGTGTCGTCGCATTGCTTTGTTTCTGCGTCTTATCAACCGCCTGAGTTTATCTGAGATTTCAAACCTACCGTCGGGTAAGTTTGGTACCTCTTTCGAACAACTCTCGATTGTATTGAGAATGTAAGTGGTGAACTGATTCGCCGCGTCTATCGCTAACACCGCAGAGTCGGCGATGCCAGGTAATAATTCCTTTAACGGGGATTCATTAGAGCGGAGGAGCTTTGAAAATCTCCTCCAATCGACAACTGTTTTGGTGGGAGGGCCTGAGGGGCGCTCCACACCTAGCTTGAGAATGACTGGACGATGATCTGAATCAAGGTCCGAAAATGTTTCTATCGATTGTTGTAGCAAACCAACATTCGATAGTACCGCTATGTCGAGGACCTCGCCTGTGCCTCGGGCACCAAAGCGAGTGGGCGAAGTAGGGCCTATAACGAAAGCGTTATATTTACTGGTGTATTCGAGGAGATTCACACCGTCGGAGTGAGTCACCGTCGAATTCCAGTTTTTATGTTTACAATTGAGATCCCCGATCAGAAGGACCGAGTCACCCATACTAAGTAGCGATAAAATATCGCTTTCTAGTAATTGCCTCTTCCCTGAGCGGTAGACAGAGGCAATTATCAGTGGCTGATGGCCTGTAAGGAATACCTGGCACACCGACGCTTCGGCTGTTTCGAGAGACGGAGGGTCGAGCGGTATACAGTGTAGATTCTTTTTGTAATAAATCATAGTGCCTCCCCCTTTGGTGGCCCTATCATTTCTCACAATCCTGTAGTTCGCAATACTAGGACTGCGAACCCCAGGTTTCAGAAAAGACTCCTGTATACAGAATATATCTAATTGGTGGGAGTGAGCGAAGGCGCTCATTAACTCAATTTGCCGTTTGACACCGTTTGCGTTAAAAGTCGCTATAGACAGGGCTTTTGGCTTAATACGCGCGAGTTGCGAGTCAGCGGGCAATGGGATAAATCTATTGATGACCGCCATTGGATAAAATTATTTTGCGTGGAAGCCCGCGATGGCTCCCAGAAGACCTTGGTGCTCTGCGAGCGCCTGCAAACGTGCTTGCTGGGAACCATTCGAGTTCCTCAGCTTATCGGCGAACACCTTAAGTTCGCCGTTGTCTATAATGCTCGCGAACGCTAGCACGAGTGCTAGGTCGTCCGCGTTAGCGGGGGATGCGCAGGAAGGCGCAGCAGAACGAGCGATCGGCACCTGGGCGACCGGCTGGATGGCCGGCGCCGCAGGGCGGGTGGGTGCCAAGGGAGGCGCAGGTTTGAACCAAGCGTTCACCTTGGGGGGAGGGGCGGGCGCGTATTGAATAGGCGCCGGCGCCTGTTTATTTTGGCTGGATTTGCCTCCACGCCTAGTGGGGCGTCTGCGAGGGGCGCGGGAGCATCCGCGGTAATTCGCGGGATGTCCCTGCGTCTCGCAGAGCACACAGCTAGGGGGGACGGCGGGGTCCGGGACTTTGCGGGGACAATCCGCAGTCGCGTGGTCGTCTAGGCACTTTACGCACCTAGGCCGCGCGAAACAATTCCTGGCCGAGTGACCATATAACTGGCAGCGATGGCACTGCCCTATGAGGCCCCTAGTATACGGGGGTTCGACTTTGATGCCGGTGAGCGAACACACCGACCTCAAATTGAAAATTTCCTTTCCCTCGCTAGTGAGGTCCAGGACAGCTAACACAGAGTCAAATTTCGCTTTAGTACGCGAATGGTAGAGACGGTGCGCTTGGCGCACGGGAAAACCTTTGTTACGGAGATCTGTGAAGACGTATTCGACGTCTATCTCCTTAGGGATGCCCTTCAGGACTACGCGCAATTGGCGCTCGTCCTCCAGGGCGTAAGAGTGGTAACCAATACCATATTCCCGAAGGAATGAAGTTAACTGTCGGTGCTCCGACGAGGAGGCAACCTGGACTTTGATACCGACCTGCGTTAAGCGCGCGGTAGAAAAGTTTATCTTTTGGCTGTTAAGCCAATGGGATACCTTGTCCCACTTGTGCTTTTCCTGCACATAAATCGGGGGAGGAGGTTTGACTCGGGGGGCGCGGGGGGTCTCAGCCTCTTCCCGCTCAACCGCGGTAGCGGGGGCAGGGGAGAGGGGGACCGGCGACGCGGCGCCTTCCTGGCGGGAAACTTTGCCTTTTGGCTTATTAGCCTTTTTGGGCGGAGGGAGGGCCTTAGGGGCCTTGGCCTTACGCTTGGCCGAACGTTTGGAGACGGTCTCGAAACCGTCGTCACTCTCTGCGGAGGAGGAGGAACCGTCCTCCTCCATCTCGCTGCCCGATAGCTGGGGCGCAGGGGGGGCGCGGGGGGCGCGGGGCACTCGGGTGCCCTCGGCCGCCTTCGCGGGATGCTCGGTCGGGGCGACTTCGGCATCGCTCGGCCCGTCCGACGACATCGGCTCGACATCGGCACTCGGGCCGGCTACGGCACTCGGGCCGACTTCGGGGGAGCTCGGGCTCAACCCACAACTGCGCGCGTACTCTAACGCGTCGCGAAAGGCGTCTCCGTGATTCGCCTCGAGATATCGGAAGATGTCTTCCGTTTTAAGCCCGGCCATTTTTGTGACTCCCCTCGCCTCGCGGCGAGAGAAAGGGTGTGTAACTTAATCTAGCACTTTCACTTTGGTAATGTGTACCTAACTAAAACGACAATGTACTCACTCAGTGACGACTCACAGCTCCTTAACGGGAGCAAGACTGCACAACCTCAGCACAACGCCGCGCAGGCAGCACAGCACAGCACAGCGCGGCACAGCAGCACCGCACAGCACAGCACAGCCCAGCGCAGCCACTGAAATTGAGAATAGGTCGGATTAATAAACACGTTAAATATGGCGCGAAAATACGCGCAGGCAAAACAGCGCAGTCCAGAAGCACAGCGCGGCACAGCAGCACCGCCCAGCACCACACAGTACAGCGCAGCCCAGGGCAGCTCCTGGAACTGAGAATAATCGGATATAAGAAAAACGGTTAGAATTGGCGCGAAAAAATCCCGACCGGGCGACCTCACCGGAGCAAGGCCAGATCGGAACTGTTATCGTCAACATCTTCTCTTATTCATCCGGCTGTTGCGCCGGGAAAAACGGCATCAGGGCGTGAGCCCTCTGGCCGTGATGTTCTAACGGCACCCATTAATATGGGTGCGTCATTGGAGGGGCATTTAGCCCATGTGAAAGGTGTGGACCTGCGTTAGCGGGAACACAAGGAAAAGAGGAGATCACTTGGAAGGGAAGGATGAGCGGAATGCCACCTGGGCGGTCAAGCTCAGCCGGGTGAGACCCTCGGTTGCCCGAGGGAGGCCCAGCTTAAGCGACCGGCGACCAAGGTGGCAGCTCAGGAGTCGGATTCGGGATCGGAGTCAAGAGGGGGAAGAAGGTCTCTTGGTAGACGACGTACGTCAGGGGGCCGCGAATGCCATGGCGCGATGCTGCGTAAATGCAGGTGGTCGGAAATATCGGCACGGCGGAACGCGTTGGTCGCGAGCCGGCCGATATGTGCCTCCAGGCTCTCCATCCTCAAGTCGCGATGGAGGGTGGTGTTGCGCACGAAGTAGGGAGCCTGGGTAACGCGCCGGAGGGCGACGTTCTGGACCACCTGCAGGATGCGTCTTTGGTTGGGGCTCGCAAGAGCGTACCACGCCGGGGAGGCGTAGGTTAGATGCGGCCTGACGTACGTCTTGTATAATGAGAGCTTCACTTTCAGCGGGAGGCGGGACCGGAAGAGGGGACGCAGTAGGTACAGCGCTACCCTAGCTGCGTTGGTGGCCTTCTTCACTTGCCCTGTCATTGTGAGCCTCCTGTCTATCTTGATGCCGAGATAGGTCACGGCGGGCGTCCATGGGATCTGCTGGCCCTGCAGGCTCAGCGGAGGAGGCAGTCTCAAGTGGTTCCCAAACGAGATGGTCTGGGTTTTGGCCACGTTGAGCACGAGCCTCCACTCCGCGAGCCAGCTTGGCAGCAGATCGAGTGCTCGTTGTAGTTTAGTGGCGGCATGTTTGGGGTTTAGGCTCTTCGACAAGAGAGCAATGTCGTCTGCGAACAGGGCGAGCATGGTGTCGTCATGGGCTGGTATGTCATCTGTGTACCAGGAGTAGAGAGCCGGGGATAAAATACTCCCTTGGGGTACACCAGCGGCGATCGGGTGGCTGCGTGAGAGGACTCCCTCCACCCTTACGCAGAAGGATCTGCCGCTGAGGAAGTCTGAGATGACCTGAACTAAGTGGTGCGGGGTGCCAGCTCGGAGCACTTTTAGTATTAGTCCCGGATGCCAGACGCAGTCAAAAGCGCTGGCGACGTCTAGAAAGGCTGCAACAGCACTCTCCTTCCTATTGGCGGCTGTTGCAGCGTAATGTAGCACCCTGGCTACTTGCAACGTTGTTGAGTGCCCACTGCGAAAGCCAAACTGTTCTTGCCGCGGATGGAGGTGCGGCAGGAGAAGCGGAAGGAGTAGCTTTTCGAACAGTTTGGCTATTGAACTCAACAGGGTGATGGGGCGATATCCGTCGGCCCGGCGAGTGTTTTTGCCGGGTTTGGGGAGCACAATGACCAGGCCCACTTTCCACGCCTGGGGAAGGTGGCCCAGGCGCAGAATGGCGCTAAAGAGCCTGGCCAGTGCTGCAATGCTCTTTGGAGGTAGGTGTCGTAGAGCCCCGTTGGAGATGCCGTCCAAGCCGGGGGCCTTCCTTACCTTCAGCCCTCCAATCGCCTTTCTGACTGCGGAGGGCGAGATATGGGGTGGTGGAGGCAGAGGTAGTTGGGGTGAGGCCAAGCGGGACCTCACCTCTTCTTCCATCCCAGCGTGGAGGGAGGGACGCTCGCTGGGATGCGGTTGAAATTTGGCCGCTAAGTGGTCCGCCAAGATTTCGGCTCTGTCCTCCGCTGAGTAGCGGAGGGAGCCATCTGGGTGAAGTAGCGGTGTGGCGGAACTGTTATCGTGTACTATCCGGCCGCCTTTTTATGAACAACACACTACACTCTCCGCTCCGCTCTATCGCGCAGCCGTCGTCCCTTTCGCGCGCGCGAAACGAAACGCTCCGAAAAGGAACGAGCGAGGCGAACGGGCACGGGCACGGGCACGGGCACGGGCACGGGCGTCGGGCGGTGAGACTATCTCGTCGAACGAACGAACAAACAAACAACAGCCAATACATATCAAATGATAAATATCAAATAGGAATATATTTATTTATAATGAAAATAATATAAATTTTATTTATTATTATTATTATTATTTTTTGACCCGTAGCCGTAACTGGTGGATTAATGATAGGATTAGAATTGAATTATCAATTATGTGCTAATTATCATTTATTATTATTATTATTATGTAGTAATTTATTATTAATTTTTTGTATTATTATGATTATTTTTCTAATTAATATGTCATTAGTTGATTGACATTCGTGTGTATATATTACTATTATTATATTTTTTTTTTTTTTTTATTTTTTTTTTTTTTTTTGATTAGTCTATATATTCACACGTGCATACTTCAAACTAACTAACTAACTCGAGGTAGACGTCTTGCGAGAAACTGTATTATAATTATTTTTAACATGAATCATATAGTGGCCCTTAAAAGGGCCTTTTGAGAATGCGCGCGACGACCGTTGATGACGATGATGCCGATGATGCCGATGCTGTTGTTGGTGGCGTATGCGTAGTGTATGGTAGTAATACACCACCGGTGCATACCAGACGAAGACGCACACCACCACCACGCAGCACACTTTAGCACAACAACAACACCACCACCATACACACACACACACACACACACCGTCACACGGCACGTTCGCGAGCGCATTCGATTTTTAACTTCGTCTCTTCGACGACGGACCACTTCACTTGGAGCTCGTGTACTTGGTGACGGCCTTGGTGCCTTCGCTGACTGCGTGCTTGGCCAACTCGCCGGGCAACAGGAGCCTCACGGATGTCTGCACCTCCCTGGACGTGATCGTGGACCTCTTGTTGTAGTGGGCGAGTCGCGACGCCTCGGCGGCGATGCGCTCGAAGATGTCGTTCACGAACGAGTTCATGATGGACATCGCCTTACTGGAGATGCCGGTGTCCGGGTGGACTTGTTTGAGCACTTTGTAGATGTAGATGGCGTAGCTCTCCTTCCTCTTGTGCTTCTTCTTCTTCTTGTCCGACTTGGAGATGTTCTTTTGGGCCTTACCGGATTTCTTGGCGGCCTTTCCGCTAGTCTTGGGCGGCATGATAACTAGTTTGTATTGTATACCACTATCGATGAGAAAGAAAGATATGTATACACACACACACACACTGAGCGTGCGGGACGTTTGTTAAAAAAATACTGCGGCAGCGGGTTGTAGTCACGTTCTGTGGACGCACAAGCGCTTACGACGAGCACTAGCTTTTGAGAGGGAATCGACCAATACGAACGCCGTACGGCCCAAGAAAAACGGGGCACGGGTGGCGACGAAAGAGCCCCCCCCCCCCCCCCTTTCCCTCCGTTTCCCTCCCTCACTCCGGCGCGTATCGTGTGCTCCTCATATTTGCATTCGTATACTTTTATGAAAAATAATAATAATAATAATAAACAAAAAAAAAAAATTGCAGATACATTTCATATATATATATATATATATATATATATATACATTACTTATATATGTATGTATATGTGCGTATTCCTATTGGACAATTTTTATAACATTCCTGTTGTCAATGTGACCTTCTTTCTTTTTGTTTTTTAAATATTGAAAGGGTGGGCAGGCGGAGCCTAGTGTTAAGACACTCCGTTCCCCACTTTGTACCGAATTCTGGAAGCATTGCGTACTGAGTGGCAGAACTCAGACAAAGAGAGAGCGAAGAAAAAAAAAATGGAATCTCGAGTGGGGATCGAACCCACAACCAGTAGGTTCTACAGTCACACTTCGTGCCGCTGCGCCACGACACGTATTATTATTATTATTGTTTTTTTTTTTTTTTTTCTTTTTTTTTTACAATATTTAATAAACATAGGAACGTGTAACTTTTTTTTTTTTTGTTGTTTTGTATTAAAATATAGATCTGTGTGTGTGTGTGTGTGTGTGTGTGTGTGTGTGTGTGTGTATAGTAGTGTCATATTGTGATTTTGAAGACGTCTACCATAATGAAACGTTTTATGCAATTTAGAAGCGTTCACAGAAATATTTTGTGGCCCTTAAAAGGGCCTTTTAATTAAAAAAAAAAATAATAACCAAAAAAAAAAGAAGAAAACCAAATACACAACACAAGCACACATAACACCGTGCACCGTGCGCACCACTAGAGTGAGTGAGTGAATTAGGCTTTCTTCTCGGTCTTCTTCGGTAAGAGGACTGCTTGGATGTTGGGCAGTACACCTCCCTGCGCGATCGTAACTCCCGAGAGCAACTTGTTCAACTCCTCGTCATTACGGATCGCCAATTGGAGATGCCTCGGGATGATTCTGGTCTTCTTGTTGTCCCGAGCGGCGTTTCCGGCCAACTCGAGCACTTCGGCGGCCAGATACTCCATCACGGCGGCCAGGTAGACCGGTGCACCGGCTCCCACGCGTTCTGCGTAGTTCCCTTTTCTCAAAAGTCTATGTATGCGGCCCACTGGAAATTGAAGTCCGGCACGGTTGGAACGAGACTTTGCCTTTCCCTTCACTTTGCCACCTTTACCGCGACCCGACATGATGGTGGTGCACGAGAGTAAGACTAAACACAAAGACAATATTAAAATACGCGAGCGCTCACGGTCGCGAGCAGCGGACTAGTGTATGCGGGTTTTTAAAAACCGCCATTTTTGTACTATATACGTGTGCCTCGCAAGCGTTTTCGGTGGGGACGCAAGCCAGCGGCCTCCTAGACGATTGTGGCGCACGACGTCGCACGACAATCGGCGAAGTAAGCCGAGCGATTAGTTCTTTCTTTTAAATAATTAATTTATGAATTAAAAATATATATATATAATAAATTTAAAAAAAAAAATAAAAATAAAAAAAAATAATTATGTAATAACAAATAAATAAATAAAAAAAAAAAATATAGTTTTTTTTTTTTTTTTTTAATATATATTGCTATTTGTGTAATGATTTTATATTTATAAGTTTTAATATTCGCAATAATATCGACCGGTCTTTGCCTAATAAAAAAAAAAAAAAAAAAAAAAGAAAAGTGTTCTTTTTTTGAAAAAGGATGCGTCACGGTGTGGTCGGAAAATTCGAGAAACTCACTTTTAAACTTGGAGCGGAAGGAATATGAGTTCTGTAAAAGTTGATTTCTTTGCATGTTGTTTTATTTTTGTGTTTTTATTAATTAATATACAAAATTTAATTTGTGTTTTAACTGTTTTCCAGTGTGAGTGAAAGTGTAGATAGTGCAAATAGCGAGGGAATGTCGGGGCGAATACATCATAACACGTAATAAGGTTAGTTTATTTGTTGTCACCATTTATATATATATATATATATATATATTGTGTGAACGAAGTGAGTAAATAATGTTGTTTTATAATGTGTTTTATAATTATCCTTGGATATTAGGGTTAAAGTTATCGTTTCACCAGTTCGTATTAATTAATTAATTTAAATAAATAATAAAATATATATTATTCTTTCTTTCTTGTTTTTAAGAGACGTCAATGTCATAGCTGAACGAAGTATTTACTCGCTTCGTTTACATTTATATAATATATATTTCTTATTTTTGTTTTTTGTTTTCTCCATAAGACCGAGACGTTCGTCGTTGAAACTTTACCATTCCTATATTAGGTATAGGTGTATTTAGAAACTTTTGTTAGCCCTGAGAAGGGCTTTTTGTCGTGCTGTTATTGCAGCACATATACACATCGCCGTCACACACGCACACACACAACACACAAGCTATTCTCGTGAAGCGCTCGCGCGTTATTTAACGTTCGTTTTGCACTTATTTTATTTTATACATTCACTTTTTCGGCGTGGCGGACGCGGCCTTCTTTGCCGCCGGCTTGGATCTGGGCGTCGCTGCCTTCTTTGGCTTGGGCGCTTTGGGCTTCTTCGTAGGCGGCTTGGCGGTCTTCTTCGCCTTCGAAGCGGCGGCTCCGCCCTTCGCCTTCGAAGCGGAGGATGCGGCGGAGGCGGCGGCGGAGGCCTTCTTGGCTGCTGCGGCGGCGGGCTTCTTCTTCGCAGCGGCCGCTTTCTTGTCCTTCACTGCCGCCGCCTTCGATTTGGACTTGGACGGCGAGGACGCTGCGGCGGCCGCTGCGGCGGCTGCTGCGGCACCTTTCTTGCCGGCCCTGCCGCCGGCGGACGCCGCCGCGGGCGCTCCGGACGCCTTCTTCGTTCGCGACGAGGCGGAGGCCGACGACGACGGGCCGGACGCTGCGGCGGAGGATCCCTTGCCGGCGCCGCCGGCCGCCGACTGCTTGCTCTTCGAAGCGGACGATTTGGACTCGAGTTTGAAACTGCCAGAAGCGCCCTTGCCCTTGGTCTGTATCAAAGCGCCGGACTCGACGGCGCTCTTTAGGTATTTTCTAATGAACGGGGCCAATTTCTCGGCGTCCACCTTGTACTGGGCCGCTATGTACTTTTTGATAGCCTGCAGAGACGAACCGCTGCGCTCCTTGAGCTCCTTGATGGCGCTGTTGACCATCTCGGAGGTCTTGGGGTGGGTCGGTTTCGCTTTCGGCTTCTTAGCGGCGGCGGCGGCGGCGGCGGAGGCGGCGCCCGCAGACTTTGGTTTCTTCGCCGGGGTGACGGGAGCGGGAGCTTCTGATGCTACTGCGGCGTCGGCCATTATTGTTTTTGTTATTGTTATTTATTTATTTATTTATTTATTATTACACGCACACGCGCACACGATCACCACTCACAAAGAGAACTAAATTGTTATGAACGGAGACGACGCGGGAATTATAGTTTATATACACACATATATATCGCGCGCGCGAGGACTACGTTGTACGATACTGGCGTGGCAGAGGTCGCTAGTGGCAGTAAGAGCGTTAGTGATACCGTGAGGA
>JAJHJA010001342.1:0-65221 GCA_021202915.1 Heliconius himera
TCACGTCTGTAATGCAAGCGTATAAATGGCATTCAAGCGTTTAGGAATGATTGGAGCTTATGGACGCTTGCTAAGCTTCAGCAAGCATGTAAGCATACCACAAGTTATGTCATATTGAACAAATATTGGTGCGAAACTGAGACTGATTGCGACTAACACCACAAAAATCTAAAGCTGTAAAACTACAATAAATGTGCAGTAAGGCCACTTTACCCACTTTCTTTTTAGAAATCTTCCCAGATCCTCAACCTGCAGTAGTTTCGTTTTTGTTGGCACTGGAGTTGACACGTAAATATCAACATTTGTTATTTTACTGTATAAAAATTTGCAATAAAGTAACATGAATTATTTTAAAAGATTATATGAGAAACATTTTACGGGTTAAATGTTCGTGTGCATGTATCTACATATAGTATAACTTATAAAAATATTCTTAACGTTGAACTAAACAAACGTACGAAAATAGAATTGACTTACGGAAGGTTTCATTACAGTACATTAAGTTTTGTGCCTAATGAACAAGCGACACCCGCTGCTTGCTTCGCTTGCTCGTCTCGGCTCGTTTCGCTGCCTGTAAAAATAAGAAAATCTTCTAAAGAATGACGATATAATTTTTCCTTGTATAGTAGCACATAATGTGACGGTACTTCTACATGCACGATATTCTAGATTTCAAACTGCAATATATGAAAATAAAATAAATATATAATTTATAAAAGTCACTCACACAAAACGCACAAAACTTTTTAACTGATTGTGCGACGGAAAGAAGGAAAGGCATAGTATCTACTAGTGGGCGCGCGCAGCTTCGCCCGCTTATTTGCACCCTTAGGGGTGAATTCTAAAAAAACCACAAAACACGTGTTCAATAAAATATTTTTAACAGTCTGTATTTATTTATTTATAAAAATCGGTGGCGATTTAAAGATTTTTCCATATAGACTTTCAATCCCTTATTTTAACCCTTAGGGGGTAAATTCTAAAAAACCATGAAATACGTGTTTAATGAAATATTTTTAAGTGTCTGAATTTCAAATTTTATAAAAATAGGTGCCGATTTAATTTTTTTTCCATAGAAACTTTCAACCCCTATTTCATTCCTTTAGGGTTAAAATTTTTCAAAATCCCTTCCCAGTGGATGTCTAGATTATGAAAATAAACACCTGTCCAAATTTCACGTTTCTACGCACAGCGGTTACGGCTATGCGTGCGTCTTACCTCAGTCAGTCAGGTACATGTCCTTTTAGTTTTTAGCAAATTAAATATGTACATACCTATGGACATTTAATCTATATATATTTATATATAAGTCAAAAAATTATAATATTATAAGTGATTTGTAAAGTTCCAAGCTTAGGCAAATATCTATATCAATGCCGATTAGAAAGTAAGTACATATCTTTATAGATCAATATTAGACATTTCAGAGTATCCGCGCGACTGCCAGTTAAGAATTACTAATTGAAAGATTGCCCGTGACGCGCGACGCCGCGCCGCCGTTCAAGTCTCCAGATCGCTGCCTTCTTTTAATAAGTTTCAGTCCTAGCCTCTTACCCTTTCACAATAAATAATGTTGCATTACCGACATTCAAAATTCTCGTTGTCACATATTTCAATATGAACAAAACCAAAATATTTTTAACATTTTTAAAATATTATTCCACACTTAGGAAAGAAAAATACTTATTTAGAAAACGTGTAAAAATTTGAACGTACCGGGACTCAAACCCGCGCCTCCTGGAAACCGACCAGGCGCTCTGACCACTAAGCCATACGTTCTGACCTGCTACGTTCAAATTTTTACACGTTTTCTAAGTAAGTCAAAACGAAATATTTTATTTCTTTTATAAACAATGACATTTTTTTTAATTATGTCTTTATAATCTACTTTTTAAATATTTAATGATGGTCGGTTGAATTTTGGGGAAAATTATATATTTACGTGTGTGGGAAAGTGGGGAGCGGAGTGTCTTAATTCTAGGCTTCCACCGCCTTCCCTGCTGCATGCACCCATCTTTTGGTCGGTGAAGTCGATAACGACGCATTACTCAACATTTAATTTGGCCCTCATTTCACTTTTATGTTTTTGATGGGTTTTTTTTCAGTCGTTTCGTAAATAAAAAAATGTATATTTTTATCCATTATTCAGTTTTTTTCATAATCTATATTTAGCATGGCCAATGTATCATACAAAATCATACAAAGGTATAGGTATCGCCCAATTCATAAATTATATCGCAAACGCAAAATATTAATACGTATCGATTATTTTTAATGTAATGTACTTACATATTTTTGACATTATTATCTCTATTTATTTTTTATTTATTTTACTACGATTTTATTTTCATATTAAAAATATAATTATAGTAAATAATGCATTTCTAGATTAGACTTAGAAATCAATTAAATCAGGATAACGTAACAGAATGTTTAAAGACAATTGTACTACATGCACAACTCTAGATATTTGTGTATGGAAAGGGTTGGCTGGATCAAAACGAGTCTGGACCGAATATCACAATTTAAATATGCTATATTCAGTATAGATTCAAGATATATCAATTGTATTTAAGTACCGAAGCGAATACGTAACCGAAGAAATTGCAAATAGTGGATAGATACCTGGTGCAAATAGTAACTGGAACTGGAACGATCAATATATAAATATATATATTGTGGAATACATCCAAAATTGCGGAAAACTTACGTAAAAGAACTTTAAAAATTTATTGAGGCGATATTACGAAACGTTTGATTATAATCAAAATTATATACATATGTAAAATCTACTTACTTAATATAAAACTAAACTAAACTAGCTTCACGCTTCATCCCTAGCGCGGTAGTCGGAGAGAACGGAGCACCAAACGCTACGGTCTCTACATGCCCGCCGTCTCATCAATGCAGCTAAGGCTCCGTTAAGCCTGTTACCGGCAGCAATACGCCTTTCCACATTCATCTCGTATCTTCCATCTCTACTGAACATACTTCCCAAGTATAAGTACTTAATATAACTTAGGTAACTTGAAAATTTACATAGAACATAATTTTCATACGCTTGTTACAACTTATTCATTCTCTGTGTGGAGATTTTTACAAATTTCCACTACCAAAAAAAAATTACATGAAAGGTTCACTTGGAGAAAAAATACAGGAAAGGTTCAAGAGAGAATGTTACCTACTTATTAAATATTGTTAACATTTTATATATGTATACATGTTATATATTAACGTCCAAGTTGGACGGTTTCCAAGATGCGCGGGTTTAAATCCCTCTATGTTTCATTTCTCTTTGTTCTAAATTTTTTAAACGTTTTCCAACAAAATATTGTGAAAAAACACTTCAAAAGTGTTAAAAAGAATTTTCATTTATTTACGTTATACTCACAATTATGTAAAGAATAATAAAAATAGTAATATATTAGGCATAAAATATATTTTTTTAAAATTCGCACTCTACATCATAAGAGTTTTACAGTTAAGTCTCGCTCATCTCTTATAAATAACTATACGAATAGTTTCTAAGAAATGGCCATTCTGGACCAGAACAGGTCTGAAGCTACCTGCTCTAATTGTGTTTCTAAAGAATACTTTGCCTACTGCTTACGAAAGAGGTGATCTCAGTTATATGTATAGTTTATAGTTGCAATAAATTTTAAAATGAACAAATTTACTCACGCCTGAGTCTTGCGAGGGCAAAAGAGAAGTCCTAAAATATATTCTTTTTAACATACCTACTAATGTTCTAAGTCAATAATTATTTTTTTATATAAATAAGCTATTTCAATATATACAAATATACATTTAGGTAAGACTCCAATGTTAATAATTATTTACATAGTAGTAATAGTATTATAAATAATTCTCTACAGTTAGTTATTAACGAAAAAGTATACTTTTCTATTGCTATTATGATATTGCTCTAGTTCTCAACTTACATTTGTAAGTTAAACATACTACACGTGATTTTATAAAGATTACTGATATATTAACGTATTATTATACTTTTATAAAATCCTTCGAATATATAATAATAGGTACTTACATACTCCACAATTTAAAAGACGCGCCCTACTTGTATGAAACAACGAAATTTTATGAAATTATTCAATATAAACTATTCAATACTTATCGTCTATTAGAGTTTATATAAAAACTTACGCGTATTTTATTTTAAATGTATTTTATATTTGATTATATGTAACTAACAATGAAAGTATAGGTACCACAACAACAAACGCATTCTATAAGAAGAACATACAAGCTAAGTAAGAGATCACTAAGAGAAAAAATATTTTTACAAAAATCATCCCTTAAGAGTGTTTAAAAATAGATTTCTGATATACTTCGAAGAATGGAACTAAACTTATTAGACGCAGTACTAACTCTAACTCTAAAGAGTAAAGTGAATATTTTAAAATTTATATGAACAATAATTGCTATCGAGCAAATTTATTAAATTTAAACCGTTTTTATTATTACTTTCCTTCTATCATTCTATGGGGTTCGAACCAACTGCCATCGCATTCTATTCAACTGGGCCACGGCCGAGTTCCCCCTGATCTGTTCATAAAAGACATGATTTTGTGTCTAAATTCTAAAATTTTGTATGAAGTCAATCATTTTTAAAATTATACTAGTACTGATCATGTAGAAATATATAAGTATATATTCTAGCTAAATAGAGATATTGGAATTATTAACTATTTGGAAATGACGCCCTAACGAAAGTTTATAAAGAAGCTGGGGGTACCTCCAACAAGCAAAGGCGATAAGTTTTACTGAATTTCTGTTGCCAGTGTGTGGTAAATATGCTAAATAGTATGGTATGTTTCACAGAGACCATATGAATACGAATAAAATATCATGAACTATGAATGGTAAGTAAAGATGAGGCTTAACGAAATTTATAGATCTACTTCTAGCTATTTATCATAATGAGTCGTAGTTCTACTCCACACACAATATATCCAGAATTCGGCAGAAAGTGAAGAACGTAGTATCTTAACACTAGGTTCCCTCTGCCAACCCTGCTGTGTGCTGGATACAGCGTGAAACTGATTTGATTTGATTTGAGTCGTAACTCATTCCACCTACATATAAGGTACCATAGTTGATCACCTAATGTGACCGTACCTATATTGAATATTGAAAATGTTAAGATGGGCTATTCCAAGAATAAATACACAGACATATCGAATACTATAAAATTTATAGGTTCAAAATTTAACTACTATGTAAACTGCACTTTTCCAATGGTATAACAGGAGGCTCACATCATAAAAAAATAAAATGTCGTTTCTACTTACTAGAAATGAAACTTCGATCATCATATTTTTTTATCAACGGCAGTTCAAACAACAGTCGCAGCTATGCAGATTCTTGACACGCAAGCTCTAGTACGATAGGTATTTATTTAAACTGTGGTCGCTAAATCCATTATAGATATTCTATATAAATTGTAAAATTATAATTTACTAAATAATTGTGTAATTATAATTTACTAAAGACGCCAGTCGTGGCGCAGGGGAACAAAGTGTGACTGTAAACGCGACTGGTTGTGGGTTCGATCACCACTCGAGGATATGAAATATTTATTTGTTTAAATTTATACTTCCATTTCTTCGCTCTGGTGTCCAGGCAAATCGCAGCGTTGAGTTCCGCTACTCAACAAGCCTATGCCTCCAAAATTCGACGGAAAGTGGGGAACGAAGTATCTTAACATTAAGTTCCCTCTGCCTACTCTGCTATGCGAGGTGCAGCGTGAAGCTAATTTATTTTATAATTTACTAAACTCCCTACGTGGTTGAAATCTTAGTGAACGGTGCAGTACTTCTAAGCTACCAATAATTTCACCACAAATATACATTTAAATACTTACTCAATTAATATAATTATTCTTTATCAAACAATACGGAGGCCATTAAACTACTTATACATATAAACAACTAATACCATGGTGTTGGCGTTACATAGACTGTTCAGGTATTTACATAAAGAACCTGCAGTTGCTTATAGAGCACATAAAATATAATAAAAATATTAAATAAATCAAGCGATGCTTCTACTTTAATGGATCTTAAACAGTAATAATTGTGACACCTACATATATTAAAATTTATATCGTAATATGTATTATTCAAAATAATCCGAAGTTATGGTATATCCCTCTCTATATTTTATGTAAAAGTAATGTTTTTATATGTTTTTTTATTATTTACTTTTTTATAAAAACTAAGATGTATATATAAATTATTGTCCTTTTATATAAAAAAATAACCTCAAAACCATTGTGACATAAGGTACTAGCAGTAATAAAGTGATAAGCTAATAATTTGTAGACGTGTTCATTAGATCATATTTCAAAGTTGATATGTTACACAGTATTTATAGTCAGCACTCGGCAGTAGAGATAGCACTGCGTTGGGCAGTTTCACACGGATATAGAATGTTATGCATATAAACTATTTTAAATAAATAAGCAAAAAATCATAATCAACGCTTAGGGGTCTTTAAAAAAGTAGATTAATTTAATTAAGAGGTTTTATTTAACTTGCAATGTAAGTTTGTTTGGGTGGTGGTGTTGTCCTGCAATTCAATTTTGAAACAAATATCTTCACCCGATTGAGCTGAAATTTTGGATGACAATGCATCATGGCGGTATACCCCAGTTGGAGGGCTACAACAATGCATTCCTACAATATTAGTGTCAAATGAATGAAAAAATGAAGAGGCTTGCTGAGAATAAACCAAAAAAAATAGAAGTAAACAAAACTTATTAAGTAACATGCTTTTTATTTAAATTGCTCTAAAAAGTATGTAATAAACTCTTCCATGAAAATGTTGAGGTCGTAGGATCGATTGCCACTCGAAGAAATAAAATATTTTATATTTAGAGTGCGGCGTTTAGCTCCGTCAACACGCAATTTTTCCTGAATTCGGCAGAGAGTGCGGTACACAAGTCTCTTAATTTGAACGGAGTGTCTTAACACTTAGGTTCCCTGGTTCCCTCTACCTACCCCGCTATGCTCGGGACACAGCGTTAAGCTAAATGAAAGAAAAAAAATTAACATCAACTTAAAACGTCATTAGTATTTACACAAAATATAATATTTAATTAAAAAAATTAACATAAGTTTCTTTAATTTTTTTTTTTTTTTTTTAATATATTTTTTACATTTGAAAATGCGAAAATTAATAATGTTTTATTTAAATAAAACCTTTTTAGAATAAGCACACAACGTTATAACCATGGCCACTGTGAATCAATCAACTGACACGTTCGAAATTTAGATTCACGTCAACGAGTTCACTAGACAAAAGAGATACCGTCTGACCGTCTAACCGACCACCAGATCCTGCAACTGCTTTCAAATATCCCAATTTGTAATAAACTATATATAACATGAGTGATCAACTGAAAACAGTGTCTGCTATGAACAAATTGTACATAGGCAATCTTCCGACCCAGGCTGATGAGGAAGCAGTGCGCCAGCTGTTCGCAGAACACAATCTTAGTGTCGCAGACATATCAGTGAAACGTGGTGGATTTGCATTTGTTGACTTCCCTGATCAATCGGCTGCTGATAGAGCCATCGACAAGCTCCATGGTAAATAACTTTATTATTATTTTTCTTATATAGTTTTGTATTAACAAATTTAATTTTTCGATGCACATCTTTAGAAAATTTATAGAACGATCAATCTCTACTACAAAAAACATAATCTAAAATGTCACATCCATCGTATTGCAAATGAAAGTAAAAGCAAGATATTTTATTAGAAGTAACTTATTTGTATTGTATAACTAAATGTACGCCTGATAGGTATAGGTACTACATCGATTGTGATGACTGATAATAATTTAATATTTTCTATCAGGCTATTCGTACTGCGGATTACCTTTGATCGTCGAACCGTCTGTTGCTAATAAGAAAATGTAAGTAGTTCTTAGTTCTTAGGTTTTTATTAATATTACTACATAATATCGCGTTATTACGCGACAAAGCAGACATTGCGATGTATTATATAGAGTGCGAGTTTGTGTGTATACATAGGATGAACCATACGAAAAATGTAACATTATAGTATCTGTATCTTTTTTGTTTAATATTTATGTAAGTTTGTATTAAAAGTTAAAAATGCAACTCAATTGATTAACTCAATGGAATGAGTCAGTTGTACGGCCGGCGATGCGGGTCTCGCCGCGCGCGGACCGGGAAGGGCTACACAAGGCGCCCGCAGGCATCTCGATCTTTCTGCTCTGCGTCGAGTTTCGCAGAAGGTCGTGTGTTTACCTGCTTGGATTTTACAACTCATTGTCTACGCCCAAACAATGCTTCAATGAAACACAAAACTATGCAGAACTGGTGTCCTGACTTTTCTGGAACAATGCCCACATAGCATAGCATCTTGTTAATCTGTTTCATACAGTTACAGAGAGATTTTTTTTCCCTCAAAATATATTATACTAAGTAAGAAAAAATTGTTAAATACGTACACAAAAGGCACACTAGTAGGCACACCTATACATCAGTTGAAATGATCGCTTTACACACCCGAAAATAAACTTACTAAGTAACAGTAACTCACCAAATGTCTCCTACAGTGTGAACGCGCCGAGTTTGCAGAGCGCCAGCGCTGTACAATTAAAAGAAACTAGCACGGATTCATCGACTGCCGGTGGGTGGCGGTGAGTACCTTATAATACCTTATACAGATATGTATCTACTACTACCAATGAGTAGTTGGGGTCCCTCGAGCCCCCTGCACACTTACAATTGATGTCAACATTATTTTAACCTTTTACGTTACAAGTGAGTAAAACAATATTAATAGTGACTACTGGGTACAAGAGTACAAGAGCACAAGAGGTCGTCGGCGGTGGGCACAAAGCGCGCCGGTCGCCACCCTCGCGGAGGCTGCAGTGGCTCAATTGGACCACTTGTTGCGCGTCCGCTCGCTCGCTCTTTTCGAACTTGTTGCGGCTCGCCTTTTTGACGCATTGTTTTATGCGCTCTTTAATTGCTTGTACAAACGTTGTTGATGCCTTAGTTCTGTTTCGAATTGATGTTTTGTCGTCAATGATTTGTGAAGAATGCTAGAAAAAAATATTGATGTAGCACTTGCTATTTAAAAACAGTAACTAAAATTCGAATTGTAATCGTGTTATTACCAAATCGTGTGATGGTGTTTCATAATTTAATGAAATTAAATTATAATTAAAATGTATTTATAATTATATTATAAGTTGATTGGTAGGCACGATAAGGTCGCCATTTCAGAGTAGGCGAATTATAAACTAACGTCTCCCTTCTCAAACGCCTGTGAATATAAACCGCCGATTGCCTCTAACTGTTTGCTGCCCGAGTAGGACACGTGAATACGCCTCGTTTTCTTTGAGGTCCTCTAAAAGTCGGCAACAAGTTTTAAGAGGGGTTCGCCTTCTCTACACGTGTTTTCGGTGAATGTTAAGTAATCGTCGCAGATGTAATAGTGGTCGTGAGTACCTCTCCGACCGGCTCATATCTACGCCCTTTTCCGCCGGAGCCCCGCCGCCCCCCCGGCCCCCGGCCCCCGGCCCCCGCCCCTTCCCTTCTTTCCGACGTCCCTGGCTCCGCGGGAACGTTGCGTAACATCTCAAATCGCGACCCCAGCAGGGGTAGCTCTTTTGTCATCTTCCAACTGAATAATTTGAAAAGCTAGGACCGTTGCTGAGCGTTGTCATATTTCTCTCATGCTATTGTGTCGGTCGCTCTTATCTAACGGTTAAATTAATTCTGATCTTTTTATGCGTTATAATCGGGCTCATCTCGACACAACATAAAGAAATATCTAATGCTGTCACGTTCGTCACGCGAGGGGAAGCGGGCCTTCGATCTACTGTTACAGCTTACATTAGAAACGTATAATCCGGCCAGGACGAGTGACGGTTTTGAATCTTTATAATTGTACCTTGATACCTACTGTTGTCACAGCTGTAAGTGAAGTAACGAAGCACAGAGAGAGTACAAAGTTGTGAATCGAAAGGTACCGGCGACGTAGTGAGCGTAGTAAAATAGCAGGGTATAGTAGGCGCGTGGGAGCGTGGACGCGTGGGTGCCCGGGTGCCCGGGAGCCCGGGGCGCGGGCTGCTGGTGTGGGTGGAGGGGACGCTCGCGGCCACGTGGCACTCCGCGCGATCGATGCCAGGCAGCCAGCAGTCACGCTGCACCGCCCGGCACCCCGCCGCACCGCGCCGCCCCCGCGCCGCCGCCGCCCGCGCCCCGCAATGGATGCTTGAAACTTTCATTACAATTTAGATTTCAATTTGTTGAAAGTTTCTACTACAAAAAGTTTGTCGTAATGTCCTATTAGTGGACTAGGATCAATAATAATTATTATTTTATTTAAGTTGAATGTGAGGCACATACATGTCTTTGAGTATGTAGAGTTTACTCCACGACGTTCATATGAAGTGAAGATTTTTTTAAAATAAAATAACTGGAAACAAAAATATTTGCAACATGCAGATATAATAATTCGTCTTAACAATATTAAAAAGTGTTCGCGCTCTGCGTCAACACAGAGCGAAGAAAAGATAGCATTAAATATTTCATTTCCTAGAGTGCGAATAGAACCCACAGCCTGTCGCGCTTACAGTGACACGCTTGTGCCTCTGCGCCGCTACCGGCCTCAATAATATCATAAAACTAAAAATATTAACTAATAGTAATTTACTACGTCCCGGCATACTTATTCGCACAGTTTATAATCTTATTTCTTCGAAGGGTTGTGTACGAATACGAAAATTTTAAAAATAAGCCGCATTCAAACGGGCCCCCTGTTTAGTCGTTCGTGTACTGTACCTACTAGTTTTTAGACATTTTTTTTCCACTAATAAACGGTAGTGTTCAATTTATTATTACGTTATATAAGTTATTAATTAGGTAATAAGTACAAGATGTTCTTTACGGTGGATCTTGGTGATTCTATGGCATTTCTCTTTATCACTTTTGACTAGAAATTTAATTGGGGACCTCTCATATTGATGGATTCGCTAAAAGATTTAGTTCAGGAGCTTTAGCAGTTTAATATATTTAAGTAATGAATATACGACTGGTTGTGAGTTTGATCCCCACTCGAAGGGATGAAATATCTACTTAAATTTATATTTCCATTTCTTCGCTCTGGTATCGAGGAAAAGCGCGGCGAGTTCTGCCACTCAACACGCAATGCCTCCAGAATTCGGCAGAAAGTGGGGAACGGAGTGTCTTAACAACTAGGTTCCCTCTGCCTACCCTGCTGTGTGCGGGATACAGCGTGAAGCTGATTTAATTTAATTTTTTGATCTCAATACATCTTTGAGAAATTTTCTACATGCTGTAAGAAAAATATTAATGATTTTACCAAAATCGATGATTTGTATAATATTTAATACTAGAAATAGGCTTAAACTTAGCACACCTGAAACTCGATGGCATACAACAGGATGCCAGTTTTGGCCAGTATCGGCCACAAATCTTACTTTGGGCTATAGTTTCGCGCAAAAATCAGTCGGTTTTGGACGCGCCGAAATTTATTTTTTAGTATTTCTTAGTGGTCTTTCTACTAATGTCACGACTCGATATACCGAAAAGCCCGATATACATTATATTAATATTGTAATAACAATAATTAAAATATAGATTTATGTAATAATATTTACTTAATATTACGGTGAGTTTTGATATTTTTTTTTACTTAAGAAGAAGACTAAAATAAATTTAAATATTGATAAATACTTATATATTATCTATTTACTTTTAAAAGAATTGGAGTGGGTGCCAACATGGGTATTCATATTTTTTTTAAGCAATAGTAAATATTGTCGTAATATTGTCGAAATTATACATGACAATACAATAAAAATATTTAAGCCAAACCTTACAACGTAGGTTCAATAATTTATTACATTATTAATAACGTGAAAATGACTTTTAATGTTGACTTATTTGACAATTGTAATAATTATTACAATTTAACTTAACCTTGGTAAATAATGTAATATCTAAGAATAGAGAATTGTTAAAATATATCACTTATTTATCTTGATTATATAAATATTCATCGGCTACCGTTATAACGTGTTTTAGTTATAATTTTTTTTAACATAAATATGTTAGTGAGATTTCTATCGTTGTTCAAATTGTTGTTGTTTCTTCATATAGTTTGAATGAAAAATTCAATCTATTTTACGGTTCATTTAAAACATTACGTATTAAATTTACATTTGACAGAACTTCTAAGAATGAAAAGTAGTGACAATGAGATTCGACCCCACATTTGACTCCTCCCTGCGATATTTAAGTACGCTACAAGGTCATCAAGGGTATTAGAGAAAGATTTATTCTTGGTTTATACGTTATTTATGAATAAGCAATATATTTGTTCTCAATTAAACGGTTCGACTTAAGAAATGGCTCAAACAGATTTACATGTTTTTATTATCAAAACCAATAGTAAAATTTTATTAGGTCCTTTTTTTCCAACTAGGTGGATTTTGTAATTAAAATATTATACAATCTGGTTAAGGTTACCACTAAAAAAAGTCATATCTTAGTAAAATACACTGGAAAATCCGGGGGAAAGTGGGGAACGGAGTGGTTTAACACTACAATAGTGAATAAGCAGGATAGAACGTGAAGCTGGGCACAAAGTTTTTGCTTTACTTATTAAGACATTATGTAAATATAGAGTAATATAATTTATAACACAGCAATTGTATGCAAATATAAATTCTATAAAATAATCGAATTCATTTATTATATCTGGTGCATTGGTTGTTGGCTCGATTGACAAAGAAAAGAATTCTGTGCGTGGTTGCTTTATATTGATGGGTGGGCTAAATAACAATTGGTTGCGCATAGCTCTACGCGGGCATCGGAAATTAATGCAACACAGGAAGTGTGGGGAGTTATTTTTTTTTCTTTATTAATTTGGATGTAAAAAAATTTTGCCTCGACGAGTGACATTGTCATATATAAGTATATATAGACACATATTTGATACATATTTCTTTTTTCTTGTTTGAAATTTATTGACGAAAATATTCTCTATTTACCTATATTATAGTGGATAGTGATATTTCTATTTCCATAAGAGACATGAAATTATACACGAAAACAACATACATTCTATAAAGTATTTACGTAGGAGTAGATCATTAGATCGTATATTTCCTAAAAAAAAAATGTGATCGCGTTGCCATAGCAACGGGTATGTCACTTTACAAATACAAGTGTATATATTGGCTAATGTATGGTAGGTAGTAAATAAAAATACTTATTTTAAAATAAAAATAAATCAGCTTCACGCTGTATCCCGCACACAGCAGGGTAGGCAGAGGGAACCTAGTTGTTAAGACACTCCGTTCCCCACTTTCTGCCGAATTCTGGAGGCATTGCGTGTTGAGTGGCAGAACTCAACGCCGCGCTTAGCCTCGACACCAGAGCGAAGAAATGGAAATATAAATTTAAGTAAATATTTCATCTCCTCGAGTGGGGATCGAACCCACAACCAGTCGATTTTACAGTCACACTTCGTGCCGCTGCGCCACGACTGGTCTACTTATTTTAATTTATCTTTTATTTATTATTTTACAATGCACTGATTCTCTATATAAACTATAGCTATGTAAAATTTCATAATTCTCCGTCCGCACAATTTTCGTAAAATGGGTACAAAGTTTTTGTCTTACGTATTAATGTATAGATAATTAAGTTTTTATATAAAATAGGATTGTTATCAGCTAAAAATCAGATAAAAAAGGCGCCCGCGCAGCTTCACTCATTCATACTATAAGAATATAAAATATTTAAGTGTATGTAAGAAAATAAACCTATTTTAGTAGAGTTATCTATACTTCAATGCACTAGTACATCGTAATATATATTTTTTTGGTAATTAATTGATATTTAAAAGGATGGGTTTAGGTCATTTCACTTCTATTTACGTAGGCGATAAGGGCACGCGTTCAGGGCATTCGCGATTTTTCCCGCGAAAATCCGCGTAAAAAAAAAATAGCCTGTATGTTGCCCCACAACCTGCTTTAATTTTCAATATTAGTCCCATAATAATTAGTTGGTCCGTACCGTACCGTAGTAAAGATATTTATAAACAAAATATTACAAAAAAACAAAGAAAACAATATAGATATACCTAATATTTTTCCTTTAATTTTAATTTCCTTAATATGATTGGTTCAATAGACATGAAGTCAACTTACTTGTAATAAAACACTAAATGTTAAACAAAGCTTGCCAGAATCCATTAGTGAAAACCGCATTTAAATCAGTTAAACCGTTTCTGAGATTAGCGTGAACAAACGCAGAGACAAACAGACAAAAATTAAAGTTCTATTCACTAGAGTTCTTACACTAATAAATGCCCATAGTAATAGTTTTTCTGATATATCATCCATGTACAGACACCGATGACGATTTTATTATAAGTATAGATATAGATTTCATGTCCTTGAGTAGGAATCGAACCCATAACCGTCACACGTCACGTTCACAGTCACACGCTCGTGCCCCTGCGCTATTGGTTTCCATCATTCATCATACGCCAAGTTACTTTCAAATATTGTTCGATTTTATTTCGAAGGCAGTCTAATATCCCTCAGAAAATAAACTTTTCTTTCGAAATTTGTTTTCTTCTTTGACATTATAAAATATTTCAGTATAAATGTAATAATAATTAAATCCCAATAAAGTGACGGTTTTCTCTTAATTAATGTTTTTTAAACGGGACCATGGAATGGAATGACTTATGCTTACTTACGGCTGTGAGCGTTTATAAATAACTAGAAGCCCTAAAGCGGCTTCGCCCGCTAGAAGTTATATTATAATTATATTCTTTACACTAAAATAATAATAAAATCTTTAAATAAATTTTAATTTGTGATATTCTGATGTATAAGCTACAAACGTCCATCCTTACAAGCTTCCAAATTAATAATATAAGATTACTCTTTTTGTTTCTACAGATTGATTATTATTTTTTTTCTACAGATTTATTAACTACTAGCTGTCCGCCCGCGGCTTCGCCCGCTTGAACTACATGATTATTCATTTAATAAACAGAATTGACTGACAACTATAATGACTTCTCATATGTTTTTTCAACACTTTAATTTTAAACCTGGCCTCCTTTATGTATCTTGAATTAATTACAACTTAAACTTAACTGTTATGATTTATGAAGGTAACCTTCAGCAACAATTCAATTTTGAAGATTGAAGAAATTCAATTTTGTTTACTTTAATGTCTGTACTATAAACAATAGTGCTTTAAAAATAAATATATTTTTATCAACAGTCATTTAACCAAGACGTTTCGAATGTCATTCTTTAGCCAAAAATCTTACCAGCGCCATTCAGAAAATGATGTTTTATGCGCAGCGCCATCTATTGGGCTTAAAGTTAAACTGTAACTAAATATATAATTATATTCATTAAAAACGACGTTTTACTAAATATATGCAGTTAAAAATATAAATTTATTATAAACAATTATACATTTATTATAAGTATAGATATAGACTGCTATATAATTTTCGCAGGCAAACTAATGCTTTATGAACTCAAATGACGATATTTTATTTAATAAACCGATTTTGATGAAACAAAATTTAAATGCTATTCTGAGTTAAGACAAAACAATTGGTGAAGTTTTAAGTTAATCGATTCAGTACTTTCGGAGATTTACGTGGTCATACGTACAGGCAGACAGACAGAAAAGAAATTCACAAAAAATATTTTTGCTTTCTATTATTCTTTTTAATGGTTCCTCTATCCATTTCATTAAAAATTACTAAATGTACAGACAAAATATTTTTACTGTTTTATTATATATAGAGATAATTTATAAAAATATTATTATCGCATGTAAACTATCACTAGTGATACTAATCACGTAATTCGTTTTTTTTAATATGGTAGTATGTCTCAAGGAAATTAATATATTACATAATCTTTTTAGATATCTACTATATGACAAGTAATAACAAAACAAAGTTTAGATTTCATCAAACCCTCACATTCTGCGAAAATCTCTCAAATTGAAATTCAAATATTGGCTCGTACGCTTGAATATAGACAAAAGAATTTGTTTTTTTAAGGTCAAATATAGTGCATTCTATAAACAATAGCAAAACATAGACGGTTTCTTTATATTCATTCGTAACTTCAGATACAGAACAACATTTGTATCCAAATATTAACTGATGAATGTGCATAATGCTTAAAGATGCGTCTCTAAATCAGCTTCACACTGTACCTCGCACCTACCAGGGTAGGCACTAGGCAGGGGAAACCTAGTTTTTTTTAATACACTCCGATTGCAACTTTCCGCCGAATTCTGAAGACGTTGCGTGTTGAGTGGCGCCAATCAACGCCGCGCTTTTGCTTCTACACCAGAGTGAAGAAATAGAAATCTCCTCGAGTGGGGATCGAACCCACAACTTCAACCACGACTTCACAGAAATTTTACGAACTGCTTGATGGAGCAAGGATAGCTGTCTAAATAGTGCCTGAATCATTTTCTATTTCGCTTGCTTATTATTATGAACTTTCATATATACGCTTAAAATTCATATAGATGTACAAAAACTAATTTTATTATTTCACATTGCATTCTATTTTAAACTTCTAAATAAACATTATTACAGTTACTTTGTAATTCAAAATGTAAACAGAACAAAATATGTACGGAACGAGAGAGTTTGCTATTTTACATATAAGAGTTACCCGTATGTGCTCCTATAGTTTAGAAACTAGTGGCGAATAGTGACAATAAAAAAACCTAAGTGCGAGTCGGACTAGATCGCCGAGGATTCCGTATACATTTCAATTTTGAGGTCAATGGGGAATATATATTTAAAAGTTGACACACTTGACAAGTTTCTAGGCGTATGCATTCATTTTGTAAAAAATAAACTATAAATTTTGTTTGTTCTTAATGGTTTATTTATGTGGTATACAATTTTTTTACGCTTGTAGGTACTGTAAGTTTCTTTTTCTTGCGTAATTTTATAATTCTAGGACAACGGGAAAGTACTGTATAGGTTTTGATTACGCGACAAATTTCGTACAATATCTATGCGGCAAAATCGAAATAAACAAAGTGCCGTGTCCTTTAATTGCGGTCATTTTGAAGTTTAATGTTTACTGTGCTCCAAGGGACTGAAGATATTAATTTCAGATTGTTATCTCCAAGAGTACTGCAGAAAAAAGATCTTGGTAGACGGACATACAGACAGACGGGCGGACAGATGACGGACAACAAAATGAACCTATAACTTAACTTTTTTTTTTAACATTGCCCTGTATCCCCCAGGGTGGGGGTAGGGGGTATTTAGGAACCCAATGTTAAGACACTTCGTTCTCATTAACACATTCCGTTCCCCACTTCTCCGCCAAATTCTGAGTTTGTCATTATGTGTTGAGTGGCGGAATTGGACGCCGTGCTTTGCCAGAGCGAGTACTTGAAAATATTAAATAGTTCATTTCCTCGAATATCCTCTAAATAATATAAAATATATTCAAAAACATATAGACGATATGTATTTTTATCTTGTTTTTTTTTTTAAAACGTTAACCGCTTCCGGTTTCTAGCAATATATGTATATAGATCTTACTCTTACACACATCTCTTATCTATCTATTACTAGTTAAGTAAATTTAGTAGACTAAGTAAAATTAGTAAATAGTGAATACTCTAAATATGGGCATCCATGTTGTTGACTCATAGTTTTTATTTTGAGTAGCGCCACACTGAATGAGCTCTTATGTAAACAGCTCTTTTGTTCCGTTTTTTTCTGAGGTAGAACCCTAAAAAACCACCAACCAACCATTGGTTAAGTAACTATTAGTTCAATTTCTCATACAAATAGTTAACAGCTTAACCGTAAGACAGACACACACAAGTTTGTGTATCCCGGACTAAGTTTCAACCAAAACGCTGCTCACATCTTTGTGCCCTCACATGACACAGTGTGTCAGTATAGTCTAAGGAATAAGAGTAGGGTAATGTGCTACCTATAAAGGCTCCTTTAGATGATGATATAGTTGTAATAGATTAGATGAGTCTAAGTATACATTATAAGTCCAATGTGCTTTATTTACTGTATTTTTTCAACTGAGAACTATCTTTGTACAGATATGTTCGTGTAAATGTTGTTTTTTCTTTATTTTTCGGGGCTAATTTTGTTATAAGTAAAATTTCTGGGGTAGGCACCAGACTATTCTGTGGTGTTAAGTTCTTAGAAATATCAGGTCCGAATTTGTTATTCAATTAGCCATAAAATATATTAACTTAAAAGCACATACGTTTTTGGAAATATATTGTAAAAGATTAGCTGTAATTTTCTTTTCCAAAAATAGTGTATACGAAGGCTATAAATAGCGTACCCTCTTCTCTGCCCACCCGGTGTTGCTGTAAAGGCCAATAGGACTAACAGTATTAACCTCATGATCGAAAAACACCGTTAGCCCCGAACCTAGATCTGGGCAATCGCCAATAACCAGCCTAGACAAGATTCGGTCAGCGATAGTATTTATATATTAATTGTAATATATTGCTTTTGTCAATATTATAAAAATCTTTTAGAATCATATTACCTTATTAACGGAATATGTTAGTAGGTACAGTAGGTTTCTAGATCGAGTTTCGAAATCAACAGTCAACACTGATTTACGCCTATGATGCGATAGTGGGGAGGGGGTAGTACGGAATAAGGGAGGGGGAGTGTTCAGCCTCCACGTGGATGGCCTAGGTGCTTGCTATTAGTTAGTGCGTAACCGTCCCCGCCCGACCCCCACCTTATATACTCTGCACCCCTTTATAGTGCATCTATTTATTGCCTCGTATATATCGTGTTTTGCACGTGAATATCGAGAATTATATATTAAGATAGTGTTTACTATTTATTCGCTGAACTTACGTAAAGATATTTGCCAAGATAGGAGAAATAAATATCTAAATATTATGAATAAACATTTTTCTTGGGCATAGTATTAAAAAAAAAAATACTACAGTATAAAAAAATTATATAAGTACCTACTCTTACTACCTTATTTTATTTTCTCGTAACAGAGAAACTGATAATAAAATATTGCAATATACATTATAATATGTAATTTGCTATATTTTTCGATGATCGACGATTGGAAGAAAGAATCCTGTGTCTAGCCGTGGGCGTCGAATGACTAATATGATGATGATAATGATGATAATGATGATGATGATGATGATGATGATAATAATGGATTCAGTCGCGCCCACTAAGGGTTCCATACTAATTTCACTGTTGTAGGTCAACGTGAATTACAAAAGTTCACAAGTTTGGATGTATGACTGTTCTTTGCGACACTTCAAAAGCTCTATTTTCTCATTTCTTGACAAATTTCATAATTGTAGATCCATGGGAAGTCCGCCGAATTCTGAAGGCATTGCGTGTTAAGTGACGGAACTCAACGCTGCGCTTAGCCTCGTTACCAGAGCGAGAAAATGAAATAAATTTTTCACTTCCTTGAGAGGGAATCGAACCCACAATCTGTCGCGTTTACAGTCGCACGCTTGTGCCCGTGAGTTACGACTTGCCTTTTAAGTTGCTTAAGAGAGTTATGGCACCTATCTAAATACAATGCAATAAGTACTTTAATACATCTTATATTGATAAATAGCATAACAATATTTCTGATATTACCCTCCTGTGGTTCTATCGTTTTTTTTTATGTTTGTCCTTCGGTTTCTTGGTCATTTATGGACCAATTTTAAAAATCCACAAAAAATACCACGTTAACATCGACTCCCAAAAAAAAATGTTAGGTAAAATTACCGTAAATAATTTTATTTATTATTTTTCAATTTTTTATTATTTCTAAGTAATTAAAATATTTTTTTGTAAATTTTAGTTTACTCTAAGCTTGTGTAAACAAGTATAGTTTTGAAATCGGTTTCTATTAATATATTTTTATTACTTGGCACCACCACTTTTGTAAATTGTTTCTATAGTTATTGGTGCGTATTTATATTTCATATAATATCAAATAAATTATTTCGTCAAGGAAATTTCCCAGTTCCCCGGGTAAATGAAACGGTCGTTGATCCATCACGTTTGTGGAGACCGCCGAGCTGTGGCGGGGAGGCGAACCACCGACGTACAGTCGCGCCGCTGACACAATTACGTGTGGAGTAGACTGTAGACTGAAATCGTCGTTTCATATTTCCGCTTTCCTATTACGACAAACCTGAATGTTACTTTTATGCAATTTATAGATATTTAGAAGATATAATTTCAAAAAATAAAAATAAATCAGCTTCACGCTGTATCCCGTACACAGCATGGTAGGCAGAGGGAACCTAGTGTTAAGACACTCCGTTCCCCACTTTCTGCCGAATTCTGGAGGCATTGCGTGTTGAGTGGCAGAACTCAATGCAGTCACTTTGTGCCACTGCTCCGCTACTGGCCTACACTGGAAGATACAATTCGATATTATTTATATAATTTAAGTGAAAATTATTAAGCAAGTTTACTTGCAAAGTCTTATGTACCTTCCCTACAGGTTGTCAAGAGCAAAATAATGGATACATTAAAAAATATCAGCTTAGTACTTATCAAAGTATTTTTAATTATTTTTAATAGCCTAATGGCTAGTGTACTAGATATAGGTACGTTGTAATATGTAGACTGTAGTCTGCTTCTGATCTGAAGATCATCAATGCTATTATTTACATCACCTTGCATGTAAAAATATGTAAAAGTTGTAAAAATAATTGTTGTTCTATACATACAAAAAATATACGACTATAAAATATGGGAACAAAATAATTAATTTAAAATCGATAGAAACCTCTTGATAAAAATGAGCCTCCAGCACACTAAGCTAAACAACTAGGGTTTAAGGTTTCATTAAAAATACAAAGGCAGCATTTGAGGCATTAAGCGCTTGGTAAGCATCGGATCTCCATTTCCTAGTAACGTAGTATTCGTTGCTTATGGTTTCTAGCTGTCGCCACGCCCATCCCCGCCACTACCTACGATCCTAGTGACCTAATTTTATGCCATAATAAAAGAACTTACTCTGACTAGAAAATCTAAACCTGGACGCGAATATTAACAATACCAAAATTTATATATAAAAAATTCAATAACAAAGTTATTTTTATTCTGTTAAATTTTAAGTATTATCCAACTTTTATCAAAAACTACAAACGAACCATTTTAAGGTTTCTTATATTCTTTTCTTTATTGCAATAGCGTTATTTATATTTTATTTTTTTTTTATTTCACACGCTTTTATTTAGTTATTTACAAGTTTTTATTTAGTTTTGTTTGTTGAAGTATTTTTGTAAACAATTTTTTTCATCTACCACTTTGCGGTCACCGACTGAGCTAAAATTAAAAAAAATACATGGCGCTGGTCTGATGATGGAACGGAAGGTGGCCATTGGAACTCGGTAAGTAAGGGACACAAGCGCATCGAATTTGATTCACCAGCAAAAACAGCCTACCGTAGAGGTAGGCTGTTTTTGCTGGTGTTGTCGTGGACATGAATATGCGACCCGATTACCAAGGACACAAGAGTGATATTTTGATGAACCTTAAAAAGATAATTTAGCACAATAGTAAACACTTTTATTTATATTATACTATAGGGCGCGCGCGGCTTATTAGGAGTGAATTTTAAAAAAACCACGAAACACGTATTCAATAAAATATTTTTAACAGTCTGAATTTAAATTTTTATAAAAATCAGTGGCAATTTAAAGATTTTTCCATATAAACTTTCAACCCCTTATTTGAACCCTTAGGGGATGAATTCTTAAAAACCATGAAACACGTGTTCAATGAAATATTTTTAAGAGTCTGAATTTCAAATTTTATAAAAATCGGTAAGGATTAAATTTTTTTTCCATACAAACTTTCAACCCCTATTTCATTCCTTTAGGGTTAAAATTTTTCAAATTCCCTTCTTAGTGGATGTCCAGAATATGAAAATAAACATCTGCCCAAATTTCACGTTTCTACCATCAGCGATTACGGCTCTGCGTGCGTCTTACCTCAGTCAGTCAGCACAAGTCCTTTTATATATATAGATTATAATTATTGATATCTAAGGTAAACTGAAAATATAGAACAAATGAATGAAGTGGTATGTTTGGGAAATATGTACAGTAGAGATGGAAGATATAAGATGGATGTGGAGAGGCGTATTGCTGCCGGTAATAAGGTTGACGGAGCCTTAGCTGCATTGATGAGACGGCGAAACGTCAGCACAGCTGGGCGTTTGGCCGTACACAATGCAGTTTTGGTACCGACTCTGTTATACGGCAGCGAAACTTGGGTATTACAGAAATGAAATTAATGAAAGAAAGTTGAATGCTGTGGAGATGCGATCTCTTCGTAGGATATGCAGAGTCAGCTTAGCTGATCGAATCCGCAATGAAGAGATACACAGAATGGCGAGGATGTCACGGTGACAATAAAGAAGAACGTGTTCAGCTGGTTTGGGCACGTCGAACGAATGAGTGATGAAAAGAATGCCAAAAAAGATTTATGATGGAAAAGTGAGCGGTAAGAGAGGTAGTGGGAAACCTCGGTTGACCTCCGAAAACACAGTATCAAAGATACTTTAGGAAGGTCACGTAAAAAGGATGAGGATCCCCCGGACGGCATGTATGAAGAGGTTGATGACAGTGGAGGTACGTAGAGACCGCAGCGTTTGGCGTTAAAGTAATAAAAGATTGAATATTAAGTTTTTTTTTATTTTATAAAAAGAAGTGCCTAACAACTAGTAACTAAACCTACTTATATTTACACACGACGACGAAATAACATTATACATTAGGTACTTGACATTATTTTATAGTGATGCACATTATTCCTATGTACCTACGTAGGTTCATGTCAAAAGGATCACCATCATATCATAGTTTTAATGCATTAAGTAGTCCTATTCAAATTCGTTAATTTCACATTTAAATTTTTGCTATATTTTGTTTTGAATTTTAAATATTTTCTAACAAAAAAGTTAAAGGCGTATGTATGCATTTATTTTGTATGAAATGAACTACAAATATAAGTTACTTATATTTTTTTCTATAGGGTGGAAGTGTCAGCACCACTTTAAATGAAACTACAGTTTAACTACTCTATAAAAGCCTGATAACAATTTTAAAAAATATCAAACAAATAAAAAAATTTTTTTTTCAAACGAAATAAATAATAAAATTATTGTTGTAATATAAGACGCCATTTGTCAAGAACGATGCACGCACACATAAACCTATCAAAGGGAAACGCCGCATACGCCTTATTCCGAAATCGAATCGTAGGTATTTGTGGCAAAGTTCAAAGTTGTTTAACCTTTAGTAGTATTTTTATAGTAGTACAGTAGAAACTCTATTATCCGGCCCTCAGTTATACGGATTCACGATTATCCGGACTACAGACCAACTGTATTAAATGTACCTACAAGTCGTATCAATGCAATTATGAACGTGTCGAATCTGGCATTACACCGCCCGCGCCGCGTCCCATCGTCGTACATCTTAAGATATCTTAATAAACATTGATTTTCACTTTATATAGTTGTTTTAATTAAATTTATATCACAACGTATATATATACTTACATATTCTAAATACCCGATTACCCGATTTTCCATACTTTGGATTATCCGGATTTTCGATTATCCGAATGCCTACCAACAACAATTAGTCCGGTTAATCGAGTTTCTATTGTATGTGTTTACGTTATTGGTATCTATTCGTCACACGAAATACAGGTATGGATAAACATCGTGAAATTAAAAAAAATCCTACGTGTAAACTGTTGAGTTATCTTGATTAATTTCTTTAGGTATGGCTTTGAAATATTTTACCCTATATACTGTTTCTGTAAAAGGAGCGCTGCCTCTTCCATCCTGTAAATTAGTTAGCTATCTGATGTTATAAGTTACAAAAAAGTCGAAGTAGACGAACATATCTCAAAATAACAGAAACCATCATGAGTACAGATCTACATAATTTTGGTAGACCTGCCAACTTACGAAGTGGTGAATTGACACCGACCAAAAGGTGGGAGTGGGATATAAAAACGTCCCACAAAAAAAATAACTAGAATTTTTTACAATTTATATTAAAAAAATATATAATAACAAACTTTTTAGTCAGTTTTGATAAAAATTTCACCAATAGCGAAATAATAATAAACGCACACTACTACAAAAATACTACTAAAAGTTAAACAACTTTGAACTTTGCCACCAATACCTACGACTTGATTTCAGTTTCCATTTGATAGGTTTATTATGCCTTTTGAATGGCGTTTTATTTTACAACGATAATTTTATTATTTATTTTGTTTGAAAAAAAACACTTTTTCATTTTGGAATTGTATTAGACTTTTATAGAGTAATTAAAATCCGCAAATAAAAATTCTAAAAGACCAACTAGAACCCTAACCAGAGAAAGCCTAGCTCGGACCACGCGTAGCAAAGTCTTCTTTCTTATCTGTTGTTGATAGGTTCCACGGTAGCAAAGCCAAAGTCAGAGCTTTTCTAGCTCGGCCTCTCGGAGCCCGGTGACTCTGTAGAGGCCATGAGGGCCCCGCCCGGCCCTAATGTACATACTGCTCAATAGAAAATGGAAATGAAGCTGTCACTAGTCATTGTCAACAGACACTTAATTGGAAGTAGTGATCGTCAAGAGTTTGATGTTTTTATTTTCTATAATATATAAATATATATTGGTATGTGCTTTATATATATAAGCTAAGCAACTAATAAATAACAAGAGAAGACCGAGGGAAGTAGATAGAAAAAAAAACGTTTTTTTTGCTTTACACAGAAAATATCTATCATATGATTTTACTATCAATCGATATTTCATTTCTTACACTTTCGGGTGTTACAATAACGCATAAATGTGAATGTTGTAGCGAAAAAATGAAGTTAAATGTAAACTTTCAGTATGAAGTATTTTGTTGATGCGACGCAGCTTTTTTAACACCTGGTCGGGTATCACACCGTGCCGCCGCTCACACGCGCACACGGTACGTGATCTCGGTAATGAGATGTCACTGCCTTCACCAGGCGTTAGTTCGTTGGTGGGGATTAGAAAATATCATAAAAAACAATTTTGATTTATGTTTCGACACCATACATATATTATTACAATACACTTGCTGTCTATATGTCGTACAATCTCGCTGTAAGCACTTATATTGGCTCAGTTTGTTTGGGACATGTTTTGATTTAACAGTGATTTTGACAAAAAACGAACTCGTCGTGGCGCAGCGGTACAGCGTGTCTGCAAATGTGATGGTTGTTTGTTCGAGTCACATTCAGGGGATTGTTTTATTTTTTGTTTGCTCGCTTTGGTAATAAGAGAAACCGCGACGTTGAGAGCCGGCAATGAACACGCAACCGTAGTTGGGTGTTGCACCAGAGAAACTACGGAAACCAGAGATTCAACCAAGCAAAGTCTTCAGTTTCTTCGAGACCAACTTGGCCTTGCTTTCTAGATGATCGCGATACTGTCAGTCACTGGAAACATTAATTCCCAATATACTGGTACTGGGCGCGGCTATAAGGGGAGTGTTTTGAAAGACTGGCGATTCGATATATGGGGTTTTTTTAGTTAATGCGTAAACTTGTGTATTCAGGGGATTGAATTGAACCAAGTTCCTTTTACCCCATGAGGAGACATTCTCGAGGGATGCCTCAACAGAAGACACAAGTTTATTTCGGCACTGGTCGACGTTTTCCCGAGAAAGACTTGCGCGGCCGGAGCTCCTTTGCTTTCAATAGCCGCAGCCTAGCGGTAGGATAGGTAAAACAGAAGATCACCGGTTGCCGACCATGACGGAAGCCATATTGACTGTCATTAATCAATCGGTGATCCTCCAGATAAACCAAGAGCTGGCTATAGATAATGCTCTCCATCACTTTCGCGAGCAGGGAGGTGATAGCAATAGGCCTTTAGTTAGATGGATCGGAACCATCGCTTTTCTTCAGGATCGGGTATCCACCCGCTAGAAGCTAAGAGCGCTATTCCATGAATCTGGGACTACGCCAACTCGGTAAAAGATTTTCCTAAGGAACTCGTGATAACTTTGAATTACTGAGAGGTTCGAATTATCGCTGGTTTGAATTAACGGTAGTCGACTGTATATATTTTTTTTTATTAAAAAGGAGGGAAACGAGTCGAATGATAATCGTTACCTTCCCCACCGTGGACACTTCCAACATCCGTTAAAAATGCATTACACACGAGCTGCATGTGAACCGTAAGGCTAGTCTGGTTTCGATTGTATCTTAATAATATCTTATATAAAAATGAAAATATTTTATACGTTGAAGAAGAGTTGGTTTTGAGTATATGGCACATGGCACAATGAAAGTGCCCGAAGTAACTATGACTGCGAATACAGTGGTCATACCAAAATTAGTACCTAAGTGTTTAAATATTTTTTTTATCCCGCACACAGCATGGTCCGCAGAGGCAACCTGTTAAGACACACCATTTTCCATTTTCTGGAGGCATTGCTCATTGAGTGGCGGAACTCAACGCCATGTTTTGCCTTCACACAAGAATGAAGTAATGAAAATATTAAAATATTATTATTATTTAATATATATTCCTTAAGTAGGGGATCGAACCACAATCACTCGCGTTTTCAGTCACACACTTGTGCTCCTGCGCCACGCCTGGCGGCCAACACAATTAATATTATATAACAAAGCCTCCTCAAAAAGTGAATTATCCAACATAAAAAATCTCAATTTGAACCAGCAGGTAGTTTCTGAGATTATCGCGCTTTATTATATTACTACAGATATAGATATTAGGTAGTACGCACGTCACCCGGCGTCTGCTGTCATCCGCGTTTCGTGCCGCGTCCGACTGTCCGACGACGCACGACTTTACGCTCTCTTGTGTCAAAACTATCATGTCTTCAAAAATATGTATTTTATTCATAAGCGTATATAGAGATATTTTCTGGGTGGGACCTATACTGTAGCTTTGAACAGATATGTTCGAGCAAATATTTTTTTTTTATTTTCGGGGCAAATTTTGTTATAAAATTCCTGGGGTGGGCACGGCCCCCTTAGCTCCCTCTCTTCCTACATCCATGATTTTATTTTAATAGACTATTTTAATATTCATAAAGCGCACTACGTATCTATTATTTTTTTGGAATTTGGGTTATCCACATTCCACATATGGCTAAGTGGCCTATAATCTTTGGCTGTCAGCTGTCACATTTTTTTAAAAAATTTTAAAGGAGAACAATTCCCTTACACCATGACCATGACCTTTACGTAGCTTGTTTAGCTGGCTTGTAGCGTTGACTTTTACAAAACTCTCTAGCTCTCTCATTTTCGCAACATTTTGTATTGTTACTTCCACTGCTATTGATCATATCGTGATGTAACATAGCCCATAGCCTCTCTCGATACAAGAACTATCCAACACAAACATATTTCCTAATAATAAGGCGATCAACCAAAGAAACTGTTTAATTTTTATAATATTAGTGTGGCGGGCTAGCGGCCACGTGCACCGGTGCACCGGCGTTGCCTGGCGACGCGCGGGCGTCGGGGCGCCGCGTTCCCACGCCCGCGCCTCGCCGCGCCGCGCCGCCGACCGCGACCAGTCGCCGCCGGGAGCGCTCCTCTGTACGTCGCATTTGGCGCTCACTTTGCGCGCACACTGTGACAGCCGCACCCGCCGGTGTGTGCAGTTCGGCTAGCTATAGTAGATTCTGCCCAACTGTCAATAGAGAATGGACGGAGACGTGTCCCAAGGTGGCTCCGGAGACGCCTCTCCCACCTACGAAGACAGGTATGCAACGCTCCCTCCCCCGTCCCCCGCCCGACATCTTGCATTTGCCATAAGGAAATATGTGTTATGACTTAAATTATTAACCAGTCTTATTATAGCTAATTGAAGTTCTTATTGAAGCGGGGAAACTGACTGCTTTTGTTTTTTAATCGTTTTATTTATTTATACAAGATAGTTAATTATATGGTATTGTGCACTTTAAAAAAATATTTAATACTTGTTATGTTATACTGCTTATCAAATGCATAAACAATTGTCAGATCCTCCAAACGTTACAACTTCGTTATCGCATTAGTTCTCAGTTTCTTAGTACAAGTCGGTTCCAAGCAGATCTTTAAATATGGGTTCAACCATGTGTTATACAGTACGTATCGTTGTAACGACGTTATATTTATACAGAGGAAACAAGTGCAAACTGCACACGAGCTTGAACTATTCTTATAGTTAAACACGCACAATTGCGTACTTCGGCCGTAAAGCCTGTTTATGATGGCTCGCACTATCTATGACCGGCTTGTTATATGCTCTTGTTCCTTGAAATGTACGGAATGTTACATATTTTTATAGTTATATCAACAGTGCTCTAAACATACCGTTGGTCAGCATTTATCCGTACTTACCGTTAAATAATATTAATATACTATTTATTCTAAATGCTAATCTCCTTTATAACACACACACACATACAACACCCATGCAAAAAATCAAGATTGTGCCAGTGAAAAGAAATCCTCAAATCTAAACCTGTTATTGTGGTTATTGTACTCACTCAATCATTCATAAAAATTCCTGTATTAACTTATAGTTAACGTTTAATAAAGAATTAATTCTTAATTATCATAAAGTACCTACATCCTTATTTATATCTAAAAATATATATGTTTAAAGTAATTTTTGTTATCTTTTCGTTTTATCTGCTTCTTACCTACTCTTTGATACAAAAACAACATAATACGTATGTAAATCAATATAGGTACGTCTGTAAAGTTACAACTCGAAAGGCAACTTTTATGATGTAATAGTCCGATAATTCTATAAAGACGCAACATTTTTAATTTTTTTTTAATAATTTTGTGTTGTTAATTAATAATTTGATATAAAAAACAATCACTAATGTAATATGACCACGTTTTATGTGAATGTTATCTATCATATATTAAATCTTATCTATAAGCATTTTTATTACATTTATAGGTTGGTGTTGTTTTATACCCTTTGAGTGCGCTTTATTACGCATATTAGTGTAGGATGACTAGTGCGGCTAGTGTCTTGACTGAAGGCACTCTGTTTACAATTTTTTGTCCGAATCCATTACAAGACATCTTCCCAAGAGCAGCCGCGTAGTGCTTGCACTCTCTAGGAACAGAGCGACCTCTTCCCTACCTAACCGGTGTCACTGTAAAGGCCAATAAGTCTAATAACATTGGCCTCAAGTCAGAAAAAACTGACACCGAGCGCTATTATAATAAGAATTTAAATACTTAAATTAAAATATTATGTTTACTTACCACGATAGCTGATATGTTATTGAAGTTATTCTTAAATTTGCGTCACCAAATCATAGAGCGGCTTTTAGCGATTTTTGTTGAGTTAGACATTAGTAATACTTGAATAATTTCAAGTCTTAGTAGTAGTTAAAGGTCGCCCTGAACTTAAAAGACTTGAAATTCAAGCTTTTGTATTTAAGGCTGACTAAAGTTTTAATAATTAAAATTAACAATATTCTGTTGCTAGACAGAAATGTAACAACAATTATTAATAAATAGATTTTTCTGTCAACGTCTAACAATATTACATAGCTTAATCCCAGTCCTCATTTTTGGGCTTTCAATACTTAATTAAAATTTTAATCTAACATCTCCATCTAACAGATCCTTCTTATTCTACTCGTTAATGATTTTTTAATATTCTATTCAATGACCTACTTTGGTTTGTTTAGAATCATTTGCAGCTATTTATACACTATCAAGTATCAAACTACTTCACTTTCTTTTTAACCTGTTAAGAAGATAATCTAATCTAAGATTAATTCTAAATTTGTGGGGTTGACTCACGTCTTGCAGTTGCTATTCTGGAAAACTTCTTTGTGCCTTGATGGCAAATCTTGCCCTGATTCCAAGATCAAGGCACGTCAATATTACTCCCATCCAGACTACTTTTGTAAGAGTATGTTGACCGTGTTGAGTAGTATCCACGCTTAGGAGTTGTCTCACATGAAATTTTAAATTCTTAAACCATCAAACCGATATGTAATTCCTATGTCAGTCAATATTTCATTTGAAGGGAGGAGATCTCCTTTGCAGGCTATATAATATACTAGCGGCCCACTCGCAACTTCGCCTGCATACTTCTTATAATACTTTTATTATGTTGCATTTGCCAACAGAATAATACATTGAATCATGAACACTACGTGGCTGTATGATAGGACGTCATCGGCGGCAAGGGCGCCCCCCCGCTGTACTCAAACCTCGCATCTAGAATCGCGGCTGTAACAGAGCGTTGAATTATTTTAATTTTACATTTTCTCGAAAAGTATACGTCCAAATTACATGCTACGAAAACCGAAGATTATCTACATTAAATTTCCTTGATGATGAAATAACTTACGCTCGTAAGTTTCAATATACATGTGAAATAAAAAGCGATGAAATATCACCTTACAATTTTCAAATATTTTTTATCACAAAATGCCTTATTGTCACTTATTCATAAGACATAGACATATGGCGTCGCGGAGTTTGTTTTAGATCTAATAAAATTGAATATGTTTGTGATACAACCTACTGACATATAATAAGCTATATGTGCAGCGCACGCGCTTAAAGCAATTTTAAAGCAATTCTATGGCATTCCTTATTATTGTTATTCCGTTATTTAACGCTAACTAAGACTTACACCGTAATGTTATATAGCCTATAGCACTTCTGAAGAATGCAGCTTTCATACAAAATAAAAAGAAAGTTAATCGGACCAGTAGATCCAGAGATCTTAGCGTTTAAACGAACGAACAAACAAACTCTTCCGTTTTATTATATTTATTATCCGTTTTAATATATTAGCGTGCCATCATACTGGTGCGTATTAGAAGAAAAAGGATTGTTATTCTCATATTAAAGCGAAAAGCTCGCTTGTTTCCCTTACCCCTGAGATTAGGCAGCAATTCGACATTACTCTAAATGTATGTTAGAACCAATACAAGAACCAATGTCCAGAGGCCAGCACTAAAGCACGAAATTCAGCTCGCAATATTGCATCGTGTGCGAGGTTTTACAATTACGGCTCTAATCAAAGATACTTTATGTTTCAGGTAATGTTTGTTGTTGTTCATTTGTCTTTTTTTCTGTTTAATTGTTATATATTTAAATGAAATTATAACCTATAGAATTATGTAATTATATATACTTTATATAACTATTTTTGTTTCCAAAATTATTTCACCAGTCGATCTCTATCAATCAATATTATTATTTCCTTAATTTGTTACCTTACTTAGCAATCCTAATAAAGTTTTGGAATTTTTCTGCTTCGTAGTTTTTATGCAGTCGAGTTTTTTGTTTTAATGATAATCTGTGCCTGAACCAGTTTTTGAACCAAATTTCAAATTAAGCAATAGTAGTCAAAAGACACAATCATCATTTTGGCTGCATTTTGTATAAAATTCGTCGCATAATCAAAATCTATAATAATATAATAATAAATTTAAAAAAATTATAATATAATTTAATTTTTTTTATTTTTATATAATATTAATTTGTCATGAAATTAGAAATTACAAATACAAAAGAAGAATAAAATCCGAAAAATGTAGATTTATAGGTTTTTCAAAGAAAAAAATAATTACAAACTTATATTTGTAGTTAATTTTGTACAAAACGAGAACACTTTACTTTTGAAGTTTGTCAACTTTTATAAGTTGACCCGTTGACAATAGAATCCTGAAATTGGAACGGGGCCCCCGGTGGGCGAGACCGACTCGCACCTGACCGGTTTTTATTGATGTTTGTAATTTCTCGATTGTTATTAGAACATAGGTTTTCTGAATAAACATGTTAATATTGAGTTCTCTACGTAAATAATAAAAATGTAAAAATGATGTGTTATTTTGAGTAGATTCTGAGTCTTTAGTATTTCGAGTTATCGATGGTTAGAGGAGCGTAGGGCGTGGATGTTTTGCGGGAATTGCGCAGCTGTGCGCGCGTCACTCGCCCCGGAGAACTGTTGCGCCCGCAGAGGTCGTTGGCATCATCTTATCTAGTGCATAATATATTCAGATTGAACTTATTGTTATTATTTAGTTTTACTCTCGTAGTTCTCTACTTTGGCTCAGAATATTAATTACCTGCTGATGATCATCAGTGTGTTTGTAAACACAAAGTACTTTATCTCTATATATAAGGAGACAGTAAAAATATTTTGTCTCTACATTTAGTAATTTTGACTGAAATGGATAGAGGGACACTTAAAAGAATAATAGAAAGCAAAAATATTTTTTTTTAATTTCTTGTCTGTCTGTCTGTCTGTCTATCGATATGTATGGTCACATTTTTCTCTGAAAGTACTGAACCGATTTACTTTTTTAAGTTTCACCAATTGATTTGTTTTAACCCAACTTAACAATTAAAGTCTGTTTCATCAAAATCGGTTCATTAAAAAAAAAGTAATCGTCATTTGAATGAACTCAAGGCATTAGTTTGCCCGCGAATGTTATATAGCAATATATTTATTTTATTCAAATTGTTCATTCAATTGATAAAAATATATATTTTTGAAGCACTATTAGACAATATTTTATACAATAAAGTAAACAAAATTGAATTGCTAGTGGATATCACCTTCATAAATCATAATAGTTAAGTTTAAGTCGTGATTAATTCAACACAGAAATAAAGACCGATTTGATCTTCAAAGAAATATTAAGTAAATACATAGATTCTTCGGTTCGTTTGAAATAAATCTATATAAAAATGACTAAAACCAGCCTTTCTACGTGTACTCTGCAATAACTACATATTTACCAATTGTACATTTAGCCAATAATATATGTAAGTAATTTAAAAACTGTACAGGAATTAATATGCAATCATTACAGTTATTTTACAAAGAATATAATGAATCATTACCCAAATCAATAATTTCATATTTAAGGCCGTGTAAATTAAATTATTCACTGACATCAGCACATTTAACAGAATTTTAGAATTATGATGAGACGTACATTACATAGGTAAAAAGAACATAATGTTACAAAAATATATACGTGTAATAAATAATTAGCTTTATGTATATTTTATAAATATCAACAATGGTCGTATTTTTTAATTCAAAACAATCAAAAATTTTTATAGAAATTACGATAATGTAGTAAAAAAATCATATTAGAATATTACAGATAGAAACTGATATAAAATCATATTAGAAGTCATTATAATTGTCAATTAAATCTGTTTATTAAATCAATAATCATGTATTTAAAGCAGGCGAAGCCGCAGGCGGGCCGCTATTAGTATATATAACTGTACAGTCTGGCAATCCTGGTGCAGTGGAACAATGTTTGATTGTATCAAATGTGTAGGTTCAAATCGCCAATGGTCAGGTCAACACGCAATGAAACGCAAATTCAGAGTGTTTGACACTAGATTCTTTGTCTGCTCTGTGCTATACGTCGGATAAAGTCTTCAGCTGAAAAAAAAACCAGTATCGTCTATTTTTTGAGGAAGATACGTGGCCTGAGACAAAATGTAAACAAAAGAAATCTGTTTCTCAAACTTATTTATTTTTTTATTTCTGTACAAATTTTACTAAAAGGTACTTAAAACTATGCAGATAATAAAACTAAATATATTTATTATTTAATTATTTATTAGAATTCGGAGGATTCTGAGGAACCTACATTAATGACGAAACGGTTCACAATATTATCTATTATAGGATCTATTTTTTTCGTAGTCATTTTATTAATTAAAACTTATAACTTGATCCTAATTAATGAAAATAATAAAACTAGTTTTTCGTCACTGAACACAACGTTTATAATAAAAAAATATATATAAATTTTTCTATAGTACAGATTAATGTAATTCAACCGACGACATTCAAACGTGACATATTATGTTTTGCATTTATTTTACCTTACCCTAACTGTATTTCAGAATTTATTAACGAAAATAATTGGATATTATAGTGTAAAAAAAATTGTGATATTTGTAAATATTTTTTTCCCGCTTTACCGGTATTCTATTTCTATAATAAGATAATACTATTTACAATGCTATCTTTAATTCATTTAGTATATTACTTACATAAATCCATACATAAATATTTAAAATCAATATACTTATTTTAAATCAGTATAGTAAAATATAAACCACATTTTTTTTGACGTGTATACTTCTTATCTCATGGCTTCATATATAGGTGAAATTTATTTAATTAACAACTGCAAATAAAAATCTTGTTTCGAAATTCTTTAAAAATCTTTTTGAATCCTAGTCTTGTGTGTTCGAATAACACAATTCTCTTGTACACTTCGTCTTCGAGATCTCAGAACACTTATTAGAGACTTGTTAGTATTTTTAGGATTCCGTAACAGAAAAAAAGAACCCTTAGAAGATCAAATTGTAGTCTGTCCGTCCGTCTGTCTGTCTATCTGTATTTAAACTTTTATTTAAAAAAAATTATATGGCCGTTAATATCGCAAAAACGCAAATTTCGATGCTATAAAGGGAATAAAAATTAATAGGGTATTTCCGGTCGACTTTATCTTACCGTAGATAATGAAATTTGGCAGCTATCATCTATAGGTAGTACTACTAGTTCAAGTAAAAATCTAAAAATTATACATTTGTGATTAAATCCTAAATAAATATAGCCTTAAAAAGAGGCGAAAATTGGTATTTAAGCCGCTAGCTCAAGTGAGATATCAGATGAAAGGGCATGGTGTGTATATTCCAATACAGCTCCGCAAAATTAAACAATGCAGAAATTGGTACGGAACCCTCGGTATGCGAGTTCGATCCGCATTTTACCGGTTTTTTTTATTCTGATAAAGGAAAAAACAGAAACATTATAATATCACTTTGTTGTCCATCTGTCAAGAACATTACCTTGAGATCGCGTGGAGGTATCAAGCTGATACTTATAAACTTTTGATTAGTTACTAATTAACATCAAATATTCAGGTCTACGGTCCATTAAAGCACGCAATTAAAAACGCAAAAAAGCATTTATGCGTAAAATGGAAAAATTTATTTCATACAAAATCATTTCATATAAATTTCATATTTATTGAAATAATTTCGCTTCATTAAAATCTGAGGCTACAATATATACGTCATCATTGTCAGAAGATGCGTCCTTGGTGTTAAAAACGGGGATAAAATCTGTTAGTAGAATCAGGTAATGCGTAAAGTTGGAATACGAGGTGGTTGACTTACAAATACACAAAAAGACAGGCGAGTCTATAAAAAGGAAAAGGTGAGGTGGCGAGTGCAATCGCACGTGACTCGGGCACGCGCGCTCGCCCCTTGCTACGATATTGCACACTTCGCTATATGCACTTTCTCTGCGAAGCGCCTTGCATCTCTCCAGCCCCTCCGACCCCTTATTATGTGAATTTTAATTATAACCATAACATAAAGCCGTCTCGCCCTTAAGCGTCCGATGGACACGCGGCCAAGATGGAACGTTTAATATGACCGATTTACTTATTTATTGCTCTAACGTAGAATGTAAAATGACCTATTTATATTTAAAAATACATAGCTACATATATTTACTGTATTAAAAGCTAAAACTATCTACGGTAATGTCGATTTACGGTCCAATAAACGGTTTGCTCGCACATGTCAAACTCATCGGCAAATCTCAACAACTTGGCCGACTTGGCTGGCCGGGAATATAGGTGTGTAATATGGACGCAATGAATTGTTATTATCTCCGTCATTTGTAGGAAATGACATGACCGAAGATGGTACAGCAGTATAACGCGACAGCAGAAAGGCATCATAATTTATGAATACGTGTTTATACGAGTATGTATGTAAGTTTGGCAACCTGCTAAAGGTTTCGGTATGTGATTAACTGAATTCAAATTCACAAATCGACGGTCCATCACGGTTATTACAGCTGCGTTAAAATCAATAAAAAAAGAACATTTATTACCTACGTAACACGTTGGCAGTACGTAAAGCTGTTTAGCTCTGTTGTAGTAGTCACAACACAAGAGTGTCGCTCCAGACTATACAATACTGACTGATAGGCGGACATTGGAGTCGTCCGGGTCATATCGTGAACGATGTCATTTATTGTAACTGCGCCGCTTCTCGTGTCGCAATATTATTACACCTCTGCACGTCACATAGGCGCCATCATCGTTGTGAAGTGTTATATGACAAACTTACGTTCAATAAGGATAATATAACAAGCCATATCTAATTGGATTATAACCGAAAATTAGAGTATTAAATCATTTTTATTTTAAATGAGGTTTATTTTTCCAATTAAAAACTCATTTGTGCACTGAAGGCCTCATGGATATGGTATTTCTGTTCTGTTTTCGCGGACAATTTGTAGGACACAGAACTTTGTTCCCAATCTCTCTGAATTAATTGAAGTAAGTGTCCGCGGTCTAGACGAACGTTTCCTCCGTCGGTTCGTTGACACCAAGTGTCCCCTCTCCGCGACCCGGACAGCGGTTCCACTGCGCGCGTCCTCACGATCTAATACTAAACCGGAAGCTGCGCGTGCTCGTCAAGTCGTCACGATTATTTATTACTAATTATTGTGTAACTCTACTATGAACTGATATCAACTTATGTAAAATTATCTATAATAACAAAGTTTATAAATCTATCTATATATTTAATATAAGAACGAAAAACATATTTGGGAGAAGAAATTAATATTTTAGAACATAAATATATATATTTTTTAAATATTTTTTGGTACATACGATTTTTAATTGAGAATTTCAATTTTCAAATGAGAATTGTTAAAAATATCTTTAAAATATGATAATAACTATTTAAAATTATATAAAAAATACCTATATAATAAATGTTAAGTTAACTTGAGTTGAGTAGACAGTTTTTGTTCATGAATAATTGAAATATTTTTTTATATTTTTTAAGTGTATTTCACACTTAGGAAAGAAAGATACTTATTAATAAAACGTATACAAATTAAATATAACATAAAAAAAATAAACGTAGCGGAATTTGAACCCGCGCCTCTTTGGAAACCGTCCAAACGCTCTGACAACTAAGCCATATGTTCTCATCGAGCTACGTCGAAATTCTTATACGATTCTTACATCTTGTTTATGTTAATAGCATCTCTGTTGGGAGCTTGTTACAAATTTCCGCCACTCAAAGATAATTATTTTTGGACAAAAAATATATATATGTATACCTTTTATTAATAAGTATTTTAAATAATTTAAAATTTTAAATGTTATAAATACATAAGTTTTGAACTCCAAATTAATACTGTTATGCATCAAATCCCTCTTCAAACTTCAAATTCAATCTTTTACACAATAAATACAGATTTTTACATTTCAAGTGCATTCAAGTAAACAAAATTTCGAATTTCAACATTTATGAAACAACCTATTTAAAAAAATGGGTTTAAAAATTATAAAAATACATCAGAATTATTTAATTATTTTAACCACATTGTATTTAATTTATTAAATTATTTACTTTGCTACCGGTAAATTTATGGGATTCACATATTTATTTCAAAGCTCGTTTGCTTATTAGGGTTCTGTACCTTTTAAGAAAATAAGGAAGGAATAAAAAAAATGCCTTAAAAGGAGGGCAAAATTTGATTTGAAAACCGGTAGTTCAAGTGAGGTATAAGATGAAAGGAACCTGGCTGAGCTAATATTTAATTTCAAAAAAAGCTCGGGACCTCCAATTTATGTACGGAATCCTCGGTGGGCGAGCCTAAATCGCGCTTGTCTGGTTTTTTCATTAATGCCTTTTCATGTAATGATTTTTCTAATGTTTTTTTACCAATTTATTGAATTTAACAATAGTAGCTGAAATATAAAGATTACTTTTTAACCGACTTCAAAAGAACTTTTGCCCTATAAGTGAGACGGCGAGTTTGTTGTGTAAAAGAATGAATTTATAGTTTAAAAACGCGAATTAAATAATTAATTATTTATTTTAATTAAACTATATTTAAAGGTTCTAGTATGACAAAGTGCAGCACTGAGTTATGTAACTTAACACGCGTGGTCACTAATTTTGCGGAAACGGAGGGGAAAACTCCTGAGAGAGCAAAATATTCTGTGACTAGGTGGTGATTCTTTTAACCTAGCAGAGATATCAAATGTGAGCCTAAGAAAAATTTTTTAGCACTATATATAATAAATCAAAGATGTTTAAATGTTTCATGTGAAACTAAATATGAACTATTATTTAAAAAAAAAAAAAAAAATATAGATAAAATATGTAAATTTTATATATTTTATAATACGTCCGAAAAAACAATTAAATTATTTAATATTACTTACTAGAGAACCAATTGACGCGTATAATAATGCGCGTTGGCGTTGCCATAGCAACGTAGATGCCACTTTATAAACATAAAAGTGTGTGTTGAATTATTGATGTCTTAATCTTTGTAAGGGCGAGACGCCAGTTTCACAGGTTACAAATAAAGTTTAAGATAGTTAGTTATCTGGTATTTAAAGCTATCTACCAGACAGAGGCTACTGATAACTTTTCTATTTCACCATCATACTCTTCTCCCTTTTACATGATCTAAATGACAGTTATCGGCCACTTAATAGGTGACGGAACGACAACAACGCAAAGAAGATATTTTTTACGCTTCGTTACTAGGTACTACGTAATTTATCGTCATTTGAAAGTAATTTTTAAAAATTCAATTATTAGAAAACTTTTTTATTTAAAACTAGCGGCTCGCCCACGGCTTCGCCCGTTTAAAATACATGATTATTGATTTAATATGCACAATTGATTGACAACTATAATGACTTCTAATATGATTTTTTTACGACATTATCGTCAAAGATTTTTTTAATGTTTTAAATAAAAAAATACGACCATTGTTGATATTTGATATTTATAAAATATACATAAAGTTAATTATTTATTACACGTATATATTTTTGTAACTTTATGTTCTTTTTACCTATATAATATACTCTGTTAAATGTGCTGATGTCAGTGAATAATTTAATTTACTCATTCGGAAACAGCCTTAAATGTTAAATTATTGATTTGAAGGATTCATAATATTCTTTATAAAATAACTGTAATAATTGCATATTAACTCCTGTACAGTTTTTAAATTAGTTACATATATTATATGAACGAACCAACCAAAAAATCTTTGTATTTACTTGATATTTCTTTCAAGATCGTTCTTTATCTCTGTTGAATTAATTACGACTTAAACTTAACTGTTATGATTTATGAAAGTAATCTCCACTAACAATTCAATTTTGTTTACTTTATTGTATAAAATATTATATAATAGTGCTTCAAAAATATATATTTTTATCAACAGTCATATAACCCAGACGTTTCGAACGTCATTCTTTAGCTAGGGTCATACTAGCACGATTGCTATATAATATTCGCAGGCAAGCTAATGCCTTGAGTTCATTCAAATGACGATAACTTTTTTTTTAATGAACCGATTTTGATGAACCAAACTTTAGTACTTAAGTTGAGTTAAAACAAAGCAATTGGTGAAAATTTCAAGTAAATCGGTTCAGTACTTTCAGAGAAAAATGCGGACAGAAATATGTCGACAGACAGACAAGAAATTCAAAAAAAATCTTTTTGCTTTCTATTATTTTTTTTAAGTGTCCCTCTATCCATTTCAGTCAAAATTACTAAATGTACAGACAACATATTTTTACTCTCTTATTATATATAGAGATAATCCAAATTATGAAAATACATATATTTGAAAATAAAAAAAAAGATTTCTTAAATTTTCAACCATAATATTATCATTAAAAAAAAATATTAGTAGGTACATATCGTACGTTTGATTTGTTACATATTTAAATTTAATAATTAATTTAATGTTATTTATTGTTCTTTGAGTTGTGAGCCATTATCACTCAGCCAATTAGAGTGTTGAGCCATAATCACTGAGCCAATTCCAAATGTGTTTGTGAAAACGAAACGCATGTGTCAAATGTTATGACGGGATATTTGAAGTCTCTTGGTATTTTGTGGTTACTTAGTATTTGCTCCAAAAGTTTTTAATTTCATTACTTTCGAGTTATTTAAAAATATAAGGTCTTGACTTCATTTATTATACTCTTATCGAGATCGCGTAGTAGGTTCAAAATATTATTTTAGTGACACCTACGACTGCAATCAATAATGCTCTAAAAATAAATGTATTTTCGTTATATATATTTTTTTAACTCTTATGTAACACTTCGTCAACTAAATATTGCTATCCAAAACCTGTGGCACCAAAAAATATAGTTTATCTAGCAGAAAGTGCTATCAGATACTTTATAAGCCAGTGGTGAAACCAGTTTTAAAAGTTTAAACATTAAACCTTGACCTACTCCTATCGCTTTTACCATTATACGACGCAGTTTAACTAGATTTTCTTCCAAATCATGCATCCTCTAACGCTGCCCACTTAAGTGATATGTAAGTTAGCTTCTTAAATTATGAAAGGGAGTTACGTACATACATTATTATTTAAGTAAGTATAAAAAAATATACAGTATATTTTTAATTACTTTTTTGCCCAAACTGGTATAGATGATAGCGCCGATCTAATCGTCGCGATACCTAACAATTTGAGTGACTTAGAAGTTTAGATAACTCTGATATAGCTTACTTACCTATCGCATTTCAAATTACTTAGGAGATAACGTGAAACTTACATTACTTTTTTTATAAAATTTCTTGTATATTTTTTGCATCATGCATTAGTCTTAATGCATTGAAAGATTTTCGAAATGACAAATAATATATCTACTACTAGTCTGGCCATAAATACTGTTACAATTAAAAATAAACAAAATATTACTTTTTAATTTGGAATTTGTCATTTTTATACGATTGTTCATTGTTCATTGCTATTATCGCGCCAATGTATTATTAAATATTTTGTGATATTAAAGTGCAGTGAAGTGATTGATAAAGAGATCCGAATCTCTGTGATTGAATTGCATAAAGTAGGTATGGAGCAAATTCAATTTTTCAAATACGCTTGGTATTAGTCAAATAGTTGGTATTAGTCAAATGTTTGTGACAGAAAAAGATCTGGACGTCCATGTTTCGTACGGAAAAGGTGTTCAAAGAAGTAAGGGAAAGAATTTGAAGAAAAAGAATTTCTTGTCCGAAAGCAAAATATTTTATCTCGGGCGATGAAAATGGCACCTAGACACCCATGTCGCGTATTTTAAAAGACAACTTAGGATTTACAGCATAAGAGAGACAGTGTCACCATTTCTTAACTGAAATCAAAACAACTGCTTAAGCAATACGCAAAGGGAGGTAACGAAAAACTTTTGTTTACGTTTTAGAAAATTTTTACAATTGATCAATATTTTAACAAACAAAATGTATTAGTAAGTAGTGATGTATTGGGGGGTGTTAGGGAAGGAGTGACTGAGCCATATTTTTATGAAAAAACGTGAAAACACCGGCAAAAGTGTATCAAATACCATTTCAATACAATACCATTCTTGAGAACGTAGTTAAGTCCCTTAATATGTTCAATAACCAAGAATGGTCCTTTCGGCAAGACTCGTGAGAAGAGTCATTAAACTCGATCCATGTTAAATGTAATGTTGGTTAGAAACGAACGTTCCGGACTTCATCTGAGCTGAAAACGGGCCGTTATCTAATTCTGGTCTTAATCCACTGGATGATTTATGGTCAGATTTAGAGAGTGAAGCTTGCTATAAACGCCACGATTATTTGGAGTCCCTGAACCAATTCATACGATTGGTAGCAAAGAATTCTCCCATAGAGAGAGTGCTGTTATTGATAAGTGGCCTCAACATTTAAAGAACTAAATTGCACCAAATGGAGACCACATCGAATAATGTTTATATTTTTAATGATTTTTTATTAATGTATTGAAATTAACACACTGTACTAATAAATGTTACGTACCATTAAAAAAAATGTTTTTCTTTGTAACAATATTTATGACGAGACTAAGTATATTATGTTTAAAATTTAAATATATATATACTCTATCATTAATAGTTTCACTAACGTAATAATAACATACATATAATAGAGAACAAAGACACCCTCCACAGCCGAATATATACTTTGCCCATCCGTCAAATTATAGGAAATGCGCGAATAAAATATAAATGGTGCATATAAAAGTGTTTTGTTGCTGTAAAATGGTAAAAAATACAGATATGCAGCAACCGCGATTGTATAATATCGTATATTAGATACATTAGATGACGGAGTGACGTGATGATGTTTGAGGCGGGGTAGGCCGTGCGTCGCGGCGCGCGTGCGGGCGGGTGGGGCGGCGCGCCATTGGCCGCCAGGGCGTCGGGTGCAGCGCTTTGACGCATGCACCCTGATGCACCCCGCCCATCGCGGACAACATCCGCGCCCTTTCTCACCACCACTGATCGTCATCACAAATCATACTATATTTTTAAATATTTCCCTTTGGACATTTTTGTTAAATCTCAAGGAATTCTCCCCCCCACATGATAATTTATAATATATTCGCTACATTTTTTTTATCAATCATTTGTAAATACATATAAATGGCGTCGTAAATCGTTGGTCTAATTCAAGTTTAACAGTTGGTTGGATGTTAATAATATTTCTAACCCTTCAAAAGGGATTATCAAACAAATAAAAACATCCTTCTTAAAACCAGATCGACAATTATTTCATAATACTTACTTACAGGGGTCCTCATTGTCAACGAATATCATCTAACGTTTGTAGCTTTGACAAGGACTCTTTGCAAGCGCCAGCTCTGCAAACTAAAATTGTGACCAAGCCGTTTGTAACACAAGCGATTTCATCGTTTTTTTTCTTTTTATCAAAACATTATATTTTCTTAAATATAAAAAAATAATTTTATAATAACCATTTTATTAAACTAACACGATAAGTTCAAAAAAATATATGAACAATTGTTTAAAAAGGATACTTTAGCATAAATATATGATGTGGTTGTTTCTCTAATTTCGTTAATTGACTATCGACTTGTAGTGATTTATAACACTCTGTTTATATATAAAATAGCCATATTCTGGCATATGCATATGTAAAATTAAATCAAATCAAATCAATTTCACGCTGTATCCCGCACACAGTAGGGTAGGTAGAGGGGGAACCTATTAGTTAAGACACTCCGTTCCCCACTTTCCGCCCAATTTTCGAGGCATTGCGTGTTAAGTGGCGAAACTCAATGCCACTTAACACACAATGCCTCCACACCAGAGCGAAGAAATGGAAATATAAATTTAAATAAATATTTCATTTCCTCGAGTGGGGATCGAACCCACAACCGTCGCGTTACAGTCACACCTTTGTGCCCCTGAGCCACGACAGTTTCATATCGTATAAACAATAATATGCCTATTATATGGCATAGACATACATTAATTTAGGATAATTGAACTTGTGAAATATCGAATTCGATACAGAAGAGTCTGCATATTGTGGAAGGGCAGTATGTATTATTTTTTTGTAGTGTGACGTGATTTCACTAGTTGTAACTGCTAAATATTTTGCTGTCTAAATTGAATATTTTTGCTTAAACAATCAGATTGTTGTAATAATCATTAATCGATGATGATAAGATCTTTGATTTTTGGGATTTTTACATATTTTAAATGAAACTCTCAAACCGGATTACTAGCGCTTTTGTTTAGTTTTACACATTTTTATTATTTAAGGTGGTTTAACCGTGACCGTGAAGTTTAAACAGAATTGTTTGGGATGATGATACTGTTTCGCTGTTGTGAATGTTTCGCCATTGCAATTTTGAACTCAACTTCAACTCCAGTTACTTTTAATCATAGTAAATTTTATGTCCAATGTCCAATTTATTTTGGTGTTTAATTTAAAAGTTAGCCGCCGTATTAGTAAATGCGAACTCATATATAAAAACAAATAGGGAAAAAAATAGCCCTGGATCGTTCGTTACTAGCAACCGTGAGCCAGAATTTTGTTAGTTGCTTTGGATTGAACTTATTTTTTTCGTAATGATTTTTTTCATAAATCAATTAATTCTTGACTTTTGTTCGCATTCTGTTGGAAATGTAAAGCAAGAATACGTTTATGTACGTACGTACCGTTTATGTGACGACTTTTTGACATATATTTTATTGTTTTAACATTTCAATACCATGAATTTCTCAATTTGAGTTAGCACTAAAAAATTGATTTTACAACAAGAAGATAGTCACAATAAAATTACATCAAAGAATGAGGATCACGAGGAGAGCAGTATCAGCAGAAAGCGGATTCCTGAGATTCCTCTGTATTTTGTAAGATGAGAAAAAGCTAACGTCACGTGTACAATTAGGAAAAGATTATTTAGATAATCAGAATATTTTATGGATTTCTTAAAGTTGGGAGCATCATTGCCTACGTTATTATCAAAGGTAATAAGGAACACTCGGGAGGTTCGATTGGCCCAAACGAGGGACGATTCAAAAGAATTGGCGAAATGCTTAGTTATGCTTTTTCTACGTTGCACGGTATTTATTTGGCACGGACCATAAAGACTAAAACAAAATTTATTTAGAGCTTACACAAAACAACGAAGACAATATTCTAAGTTCCTCAAGGTTCCGATCACATCCATTCATATCTCAATGTGAAGATTTTGACTCGAGGAAAGATCGGAAAACAAAGAGCTCGTGAAAAATGTTATAAGAAAATGTGCCAAAAACAAACATACATGATACAACACCTAATTGTAGCAGTTGTTGTCAAAAGGTGAAGGATAATTAAATCGTAACGCAAATAATACTGATAATTTTTTTAAAGTAATTTTTGATCTTCATTTACTGCCTTTTTTATTATAAAAGTTTTTCATTTATTGTTAGTTTATAGCTGTATATTATCTAATTTGATTTGTTCTAATTTTAAAATTTTTAGTTATATGAAGAATCAAGTTTTTTTTTTATCTTTTTATTGTATTTGTTATACGAGAACGAAAACGCGTATACAGGGTGGAAGCGGCAGCGCTCCATTTACTGAAACTGCATATAGGATAAAATATTTCAAACACAAAGCAAAAGAAATTAATCAAGGTACCTCAACAGTTTAGACGTAGGATTTTTTTTTCATTTCACGATTTTTATCCAAGCCTTTATTTCGTGTGACGCACACATACACGTACTACTACAAAAACTACTACTAAGCGTTGCCGATCTTCTACTTTTCATTCATACTACACATAACCGAACGAGAAAGAACGATATTTCTCGTTCTTTGTCACGCAATTACCTATTTTTTATAATAAATCTAAACAACGTTCAAAGCTCTTATTAAAATTGTTCAATAAAATGCTACTTTATTTCTTTTACTTTAATATGAAATTATTTCGAAATAATGCAAGGTTATTGAACCACCCACAAAATTATACTCAAAATTTTTAACACACAAAACGATATTGAACTACGATAGATAGGTACTTACATTTAGCATTAGTTTAACATCGTCATCGACGCAATTTCCTTTTACTTCTACTAATATTTACATCATAAGTAATATTAAAAACTCAACATTTGTTTGAAATGTCTTAAAAGAATGTATGTTTTGATAGTACACTCAAATACTGACACACAATAGTTACACATTTAAGAAAAATACTCTGTAATCACATGTCACATTCATCACGAGTTTAGAAATCCGATTTATGATAAAAATTTATATTAAACAACATCCAAATAAATTAAAACACTCAATGTCTAAAGTCGAACAAAATAATGTAAATACAACAAAACTTAGCTGTTCCGCGGCTAAGTTAAGATAATTAAAAACATTGTAATAGTTGCCATTATTTAAAATACTTCTCGAGCATACTTTTATTTTTTTTTATTATTATAACATTTTAATTAATAATTATATTCGTTTAATTATTTTGATAGAAAATCGTATAAAAATTAAATAACTAGTAATAAACGAGTCTTATAATGTTGTAATGAAAACTCAATATGAAATAAATTATTATTTAGTAATTATTTGTAAATAATATTGATAATTTTATTAATTATTTTAGTATCAAATCATACGTAAAAAGTATAATCTACATTTATTATGAATTATAGTGTTATATTAAGAAATCGTTCCTGCACGATATAGCAGCACTGGCGCGAAGCACAAAGATGGCCAACCTTCGAATGACGCAACCGCGAGCCCTAGCGAGGAATCGGTGCGGCGTGAGAGGGGGTGTCTATGTGCATATATCAAAATATGCGTTCTGCGTAATTCTACCACGCGTGCTTCTCATAAGCAATTGTAGTTGTGTCGAACTATAGTTGAATGTTATTTACTAAACCATATAAATACAAAGGGTTATGGGCCTAGACTATATCGTAATAATAAAAAATTAAGAAGTTTGCATCAATCATAGAAAATTAGAAATACCGGCGAGATTAAAACAGCGTTACTTCACGTGCCACGCGGTCGGCGTTGGTATTGGAGGTTAAGTTGCCGGGAAGGAATAAAAAAGAAAAACAAGCAAAAAAACAATCACGATGAAAGGAAACAGCACAGTAATAAAACTGAGTAAAAAAATTGGAATGCATGGAAGTTTCAAACCATAATGCTACTACGAGGTGAAATTGTGTCATCATCATCTGCATTTATTGCAAAAAAAGAAATGCTACACATAAAAGAAATATTAAATGTTTTAAGTGTACTAAAATAGGTCATTGATAATGACTGAATGTAATGTGGACATAAAATGTAATAATTTTGTTAACAAAAGTGAGAAAAAATGCTAATAATTTTGTAAACATGTTAAAAATGAGTGTTGGTTTAACAAGAGAAAGGTAAAAAATGCGTTTGTAGTGCCACAAAAATAAAACAGTCAAAATAGTTAGTGAATAAAGATGCGCACAGTGAGCACATGTGTTATGACAAAAACTTATTTTCAACTTTTACACCAGTGTCAAATTAATCAGTAATTTTAGGGTAGTGAAAACAGTGTCATTGGTGGTGGACAGGTGTTGTTAGAAGTATTATAGCACACTGTGTGCCCTTTAATAGCAGTGATACAAAATTAATTAAAACTTGTGAGTTAATACATGCCGTCTGTCACAACAAATCACATCTGTGAGCCAATGAAGGAAGTATCTATGGAAAGGGATATAAGAACTCTAACAGATGCAGCAAGGTTCATGCTGTGTGCCAAGAATCTCTCTAAAAAGTTATGGGCTGAAGCAGTGAATACAGCAGCATATGTATTAAACAAATAAATAAAAATATTGTTTATTATTTATTTTTTATTTTATTTTTTGTTTATAATAATAACATTTTTTATTCATAGCTATTATGTGAAAAAAGACAATAAAAAATACTGACTTGACTTGTAATTGTAACTTTTTAAGTAAAGAGTAGTGCCAAAAGAGTTCAAATGAATATTTTATTATTTTTTCTTTTAGTAATTGTTACTATAAACAATTATTAAATCTTAAATGAAAACTAATATTTAGATTTTGAGGTAAAATAATTATTTTTTTAAAGAAAATAAATTAGTTTTTGATTTAATCAAATAGTAATTGATATATCTAAGCATTTACATGTTTTACCCTTAGCGGAAATAGTAATGAGAATTTTATAACTTAACCAGATCCCCCTAGACGTGTATCGTAAGATGTGGTTTCAGTTAGATGGAGCACCCGCACACTCTGGAGTGCTTGCTAGAAACACGCTCGCGAGCATATTTGGAGAACAATGGATCGGAAGGTATGGACCTCGGTGGTGGCCTGCCCAGTGCTCGTTCCCCGGACCTCACGCCGCTTGATTTTTTTTTGTGGGGGCAAGTAAAAAATGAAGTATATGCGTCAGAAGTCCACACAGAAGACGAGCTCCGGCAAAGAATTGAGCGTGCTTTTGAAAAAATTAAAGAATTAGCCGCGCGGGGATCTACTGAATAAAGTAAGACGTAATTTGTTACGCAGATGCCATTTATGTGTACAAGCAAGGGGGACACTTTGAGAATTTAAAAACATAGTAAATAATAAGTGGACAGAAAGAATATGATAAAAGTGTGTGTAAAGTGTATTCCTAAGTGTTGCGTTGATTTAACATCACTTCGCCGCGTTTAGCTACATACTCGATTTCTGAATGACTCGATTTCTTGAATGAAGCGTGTGCGACGTTGCCGCTTTGACAGGTTAGTGTGCGCGTATGTGTGCGTGTTTATAATATTCTTGACAAATGGCGTTTTATTTTAAACCGATTATTTTATTATTTATTTTGTTTGAAAAAAAAACTTTTTCATTTTTGGGAATTTATTTTTTTCTGAATTATATTAGGCTTTTATAGAGTAGTTAAAACTGTGGTTTCATTTAATGTGGTGCTGACACGTCCACCCTGTATATTAATAAATATTGTTTTATTATGAATTTTGTATTTATTATTGATTATGCTACAATAAAAAAAAAATAATTCATTCCAGGTGTTTAACTATGAATAATGTGGTATTTTTTACCCGGTAGCAAACGGTTTGTGTATGAACCCCGGATTAAACAATAAAACTTAAAAGTGTTTCAAATTATACATATTTCCGTTCTACAGGACCCATTCAATATTCGCTTTCGATCCACCAGTAGGTCGCGACTCTTTATTTTTTGGAACTTTGGCATGGACTGCATTGAGTTATTTGAATATTATTAGATTTGTGAATAGACAATTTATTAATTCTTTAATATTTCACTACATAAAAGAATAACTAACAATGTGCGATTGTTAAGTACATTATATGAAATTATGAATATTTATTAACAACATTTGCGACATTGCACTGCACTCACTCGACGGTTGTACTCTGGTTTTGTTTCGGTGGTTATATATTATAATATAATACTAGTAGGTATATAGTGTATACTGTCGACGGCGGACGGCGGGCGGCGCGCGCGGTGCGGTTATGAATGGCGCGTGACGCAGCGCCCGGTGCCGGGCGCCGGGCGCCGGCCTATGCAAGCACGCGCGCTCGCGCCGCAGCCCGCACTCGCTCCGCTGCTCTCGCTCACTGCGCACCGCCGCCTGCACTATTATTATCAAACTACATTTTTGTTTGTTATTGTTTGTTCTATTACATATTTTTATCGTCGAAGCGCACCACCGCGCGCTCGCATGCGGGTCTCCCGATGTCGGTGGTGGTGGCCGCGTGGGAGCGAGGCACGCAGCCCTGCGCTGGCTGCAGGGCCCGGGTGCGGGCTCTCTCGTAGGGCGTTTTCTCCTTGGAAGTGCAGCTTTGCCCCGGCCGGTGGCACGGGCACCGTAAGGTGAAGCGGGACACGAGGCGGGCGACGCCTGTACCGGACGAAGTAGGCGGTATCTGGCGACCGCCCTCCGGGGGCCCCGGACGGGCGCCGTGGAAGGCATTGGTGCGGGGCGCCGCCGCACGGACCCACTAACGAATATACTTCACGAACTCTATCGTTTTAGTGGTTGACCATTAGTATCTTTGATAATGTCGATGAAACTATCTACTAAAAATGCAATCTTTATTACTGCTTTAGTCATTTTGAATAAAATTTTCTAATTTACATGTAAAAGACAAAACTGATATTGATTCTAGGTATACGCCATTTGACGACTCTAGGTTGAATATATAAAATTATATATCATAATAAATTTGTATTGAAATAATATTTGTTGCATAGTATTTTAAAGTAAATACCTTATTTCATCGGTACATACTTTTCTTTATTAATACATTATAATTTAATATTTGAAAAAAAACAAATCTGTAAATATTTTCAGTAAACTTGAGACTATCATGTCCCACTTAGTAAAGTTTAGCAAATATTTACAGGTTTATTATTTTATTAGGTAATTCACATTACGTGGGAAAAAATATAAAAAATGGCATGTTCAATATTATTTGAATATTCGTAAGATGCGTTAGACGCGTGTTTTTTTTGTAGGTATTTAATGCCGGTATGTAGTGACACGATGAAAGTAGATCGATACGAGCGCCTCACTAGCTCGGCGTGCGGGGCGGCGCGGAGAGGCGCGGAGGGGCGCGGGGTGTCCGGGAGCCGGGCCGCCACGCCCAGCGCGCGCATTCTCCAACAAAACACAAAATGGATGCGTCGCCCGCAGCTCGCGCGGCCGCGGCTCAGTCACGCACGTCACATCACTCAGTCGAGTAGCGATCTCGATAGCTGCGAACCGTACGCACGCACGGCGCACACGTGCCCTCGCGCCCGCGCCCGTCCCCGACCGACTATTATGTAATACGAAAATAAACACCGCGCCCGCCTTTAACGAGAACGACGAGCACCGAGCACGTGTGCGCATCCGACCACCGACCGACCAGTACATCGCCGCCATCCCGGCCGCGTCGACACCGGAAACCGTTTTATCAACGTGCGTTTGCCTCTGCCTCTGATTCATTCGATTATTTCAAAAGGTGATTGTGTCGTGGTGGATTGTTCTCTTCAACATATATTAATCAGTGCGAAATGTCGAACTCGGTGGAACAACAATTTGGCGAACTGAGCCTGTCGCAAGAAGATCACGACCAAATCTTCGAACAGGAGGATAACCAGGATCAAAGGTTGGTATCGTGAAAATTGCGCCATCTCGTATGGAGTTGAACAACGTTCACTTCATTTAAAACTTCATTTATAATTTTCGAAATTAAAAAGAAAACATGCTACTTAATGATTATTGTATTTATCGATTACAATGTATTAATTTTATAGAATTAACTTTCTTAATTTTATAATAAATTAATATAAAACTTTAATGACCCTCGAAAAATGAAGCTAAAGCTTACGTACTATAATACTCTATGAGCGATGATAAAAGCATTTTTAATTGAATACTTTATGTACACATGGGGTTAAATAGTTGCATATATTGCGTGAACGTGATGCACTTAACATAAATGCCAGTCTATTTAGTTTCATATAAACGTACTAAATTGTAACTTCCTTAATTCACAAATTCTCCACCTATACAAATTGGCGCCGCTAGAAGAACATGACATCATTTTATTAGTCATTCATAGACCATAGGCCCATGTCTATGTAATACAATTATTACGATGTATAGAAGTTAATTCAATTATATTATCTATTTCATCTACAACTGAATTATATCATATAAATGTATATTTATATATCTTAAATATTAAACATAATTTTAAGACATTTCTAGAAGTTCATAAAATAACACAAAATTAAACAAGAAAATGAATACCTAATAACATCATCAATGTCGTAAAATATTACCATCTTTAGCGTTGTCAATAAAAAAAAAATGTTTATATTGTTTTACCGTACTTGTTTCATAGTAATATTAAATATCAATACAAATTATATTAAATACTTCCCATTAAGTCGATTGCCTTTGATTAAAGTATATTTTAAATTCCGAATACGTTCTGTTCTGGCAATTTCTCACAGAATTGCTCTCACCTCTGGGGTAGGGCCGCAATACATATCAGCTATTTCGTTGGTACTTTGTTTATATGCGATGATTTAATAGCATGTCGATATTCTCTCGTACACAACATTCATCACTCAACAGTTATGTAATAATTATTGTTTAGATTTGTTGCTGCAGTTGCGTTTATATCATTAACGCCATTGCCGTCGGAACAAGTGTCGCAGGCCCTCGACAGCCCACAAATACATTTTACTCCACTTAACTCTCGTACTATTCAGTTTTAAAACGACATTATTGTTGAATTTTAAGGAATTGTCCTCGAATCAAGTTGCTAAAAGAATTTTTGTGAATTTTTGTTTTCAATTCACACATTTTGTATTATTGTTCTTACTATGTTTTCACAACTCTGGTGTATTACACACGTTGTCAATAAGTAACGGGAATAATTTGACTATAACGTCTAATTTTAATGTTGTAGTTAATAGTAGTCTTGTTTATAATAAAGAATATTAAAAATATTAATTGCCTAAAGCCGCACTACGATTTTTTCTCCCAAACCGGTAAACCGCAAAACCGCTCGAGGCCGCTCACACTACGGATAAAAACCGCGGAACTGGCCTCGACTACTAAGAATAAAAGTCATCAAAAATTTCGCAAATATTGGATCCATCCACTGACTAGCAGCTTCAACTATGATACACATACAATAACAACAACAACTACATTATAGATTATAAAAAAATCTTTACAAATTTTATAACAATGACAAACATGAAAAGAAATTAAAATAAAAACTGAAAGTAATATATTTATATATTATCTTTTTTTTAAAAAAAATCTCGAGTTTTCACTATCCCTACACTGTAATAATAATTATATATAAAAAATATTACGACCTCTACCAAATTAAGAATTAAAGTTTCTTTCATAAGAAGAGTAAAATTTAAGAAAATATGAGAGAAACAGAAACACAACTACAACACAACCACTCTTCACGACGGTGTGCCTCTGCCAAATAAATAGGCTTGTCAATCTATATTTTTGTAAATCTATATTTTTACTTCAATATATCGATACTTTTCGACCGACACAAAATATCAAAAATTGTAACCGATACATTCTTTGTCAATTTTCTAAAAGAACGAAAGCGCAGTCCGATATATTGGTATTTTTTCCAAGGTATGTCGACTTAGATATAACGGGGATAATCTATTAATATTTTAATAAATATCGATATATAGATATTTTTTCTCATTTCCAACAACCCTACCGCATAATGACAGAACTGCTTGCATTTCCCGCGTCAGATGTGTGCGCTTCAATATAACTTCTATGGACTACAAATTTTGGCGCGGGTTTTTCAGCGAGCCATGCTCTAACAAGTCGCGGTTTTAAAATGAGTCGCGTTAAAAAATCGCAGCCGCGCTTTCCATAGTTTCTTAGTCAACATTACGCTGTTAAAAAATCGCGGCGGTTTCGCCGTAGTGCGGCAAGTGTAATAAGAGTTTCCTATTTGTATCTGTGATGTGTGCCTAATCTAAATAATTCTATTATAATTAAAGTATATTATTTTTTTGTGATTAACAATCTAGCTATGTTAGGAGTAACTCGTTTGTTTATAAGAACTTTGAGACTTACAAGATTTAACGATTTATATTATTTTTTACATCTATAACATGTTTTAAAACTTAATATTTAACTATAAATTCAAAAAGCTAAACATAGATCCTAATAAGCATAAACCAAATTGATAACAGTTTAATATTGTGAGAAATTTATTTGATTTATCAAACGAGGAGGGGTGAATGGGGGTAGTAAACATTTACTATGGTTACGTTTGACTATAACATGTTTAGAAAATAAACTAACCTTCTCATTGGTTTACATTTCTCGCTTTCAACCTAAGAAGATTTTACTAGTTCCTTTGTTAGAACTATTCAATAGGATTGCCATTAACCATTTATATTTTGACTAGCTTTTTATCTGCGTCTTCGCTCGCTTAGTCATAAAAATGAGCTTCACGCTGTATCCCACACTGCAGGGTAGGCAGAGGGAACTTAGTGTTAAGACACTTCGTTCCCTACTTACTACCGAATTATGGAGGCATTGCGTGTTGAGAACTCAACGCCGCGCTTGTCCTCGACACCAGAGCGAAGAAATGGAAATATAAGATTTAAGTAAATATTTCATCTCCTTGAGTGGGGATCGAACCCACAACCAGTCGGTTTTACAGTCGCACTTGGTGCCGCTGCGCCATGACTGGCCTCGAAAGTATAAACGTGACAAAATATAGCCATACGTAAAATTGTCTTCCTACGATAAGTAAAACTGTCCCATACAACTTCAATTCAAAACCGTAGTAGTTCCTGAGATTACTGCGTTCAACCAAACTACTTAGTTTTGATATTAAGTATAGACAAGGATATAAATGGATTTAGAAAGTCTTAACATCTTGTGTATATTTTTGTCTTGTTAGAGGTGAAGGCAGTATTTTACCTGGATCTCTTATAAACATGCATTTTTCTGTCATGTAATATTATCTATTTTTACCGTACAACCTCTCTCGTGTGTTCTCCATTCAACGTGACATTGGCAAAGTGATTTTGTGCTCAATTGGTACGCTCAGAACGCCATAATAAAAAGAACAGAACAGAACATCAAACAAGGAAAACTATACAGATAACCAGTAGGTATGGTACACAATGAAAGGGACTCTCGTTTAAGTAAAAAGTATTGTAAGCTCGTGTATTCTTTCTGAAAAAAAAAAAAACTAATTTCGTTATAAACAATTTTAAAATGGATTACCGTTTTATTAAATCAATATGATTTTACAGCCTATTCTTTACGTATTCGTAAAGTTGCTGTGATCCAACAAAATTCCTGTATTAGGATGTTAATGTGAAATGTCATGTGAATTATGTATTCGTTTATCAATGAAAATTTGTAATGTTTATTTGATTTATAAAACAAGAAAGTTAGTTTTTTGTACCCTTTAACCCGGGGTTCGTCGCTGGGCACTTTCATACACAAACGGTCGCACCTGGGTAAAAAATACCACACATTATTCATAGTTACATATCCTACGTTAAACACTTGGATATTAAAATGATTTTATTTTGTTCTATTTGTTTGTACCATAATCTATAAATAAATAATAAAATTCATAATGAAACATAATGTTCATTAATACACCGATATAACAAATACAATAAAGAGATCCAAAAAGTTAACTTTATTCTTTATTTCTTGAAGAACTTAACATATTGTCTTCGTTGGTTTGTGTAAATTCTATATAAATTTTGTTTGTGTGTATGGACTTTGCCAAATAAATAACGTGCAATGTAGCCGTAAAGGCATAACTACGCATTTCGGTAATAACCTTTGATAAAAAAGTAGGCATCATTGATATTCCCGACTTTAAAAAAAAGTCTGTAAAATATTCTCATTATATAAATAGTCTTTTCCCAATTGCACACGTAATGTTAGTACTTTCTCATCTTCAAAATACAGAAGAACATCAGGAATGTTATTGTAATCTGCTTTCTGCTCATCGTCACTGTAATGAATTTTTAGCATAGCATCTTTAGTTAACGTGTCCACTGCGTTCAAGGGTGTGGTGCCAACTGTCACCTAGGGATGGCCGATGATCATCGATTTTCGATGAACATCGATGTTAGCAGCTAAAAAAAATATCGATGTTTTAACATCGATGTTGCATTAACTTTGTTGTTCGTCAGTCTGTCAAGAGCATTTATCTTAAGAACGATTGGAAGAATCGAATTGAAGTTCAAACTATACACTCAGATCTACGGCCCCATGACAAAAAAAGTACTTCTACATTTATTTAAAAAGAGATCGCAAAAAATGTGTATTTAATTAAAAGTTAACTTCGGAAAAAATCTAAAAACTATACATTTGTGATTCAATCCTAAAAAATAGCCTTATTATTTTTTTAGGATTTTTTTGTTTGAAGTGGGGCAAAAATTGATTTTAAAGCCATTAAGTTCAAGTCAGGTATCAGATGAAAGGGCTCAGATGAAAGGGCTGCCTAAGCGAAGCCTGAACTTCGGAAAAGCTCGAGACTTCCAATTTTTGAACGGAATCCTCAGTGGGCGAACCCATCTCGCGCTTGTCCGATTTTTTTATTTATTTATGACGATATGTGCAAAAAAATATCGATATTGGCCAACATCGATGTTTTTCTTTGGATTTTTATCGAACATCGATGATTTAGCTTCGATGCCGACATCGATGTTTTTCTAACATCGGGCAATCCCTACTGTCACCCACTTGGGAGCACGTCTCTTGTTTCTAAGCAGACAGGTACCTAAAGCAGCAAGTCTCTAAAGTATGTAGAAAAATAGATATATATGATTTTGTTACCTCTGTGGTATTTGTAACCCGGTGGCGACGAACGCTCGGTTAAGCAGATTTGGCTAAATTTATTCGAATAACAAACGAACATTTCGTTTCTATAATTAATCACGAATAATAATTAATTTTAATACTTTTTAATTCAAACAAAAATTATTAAAGGAATAATAATTTTCAAATTAAATATTATTTCTTCTAAGTATCAGTTTTATATAATTATGATTAGTTTTATATATAATATTATTTTGTTTTCATCACTTGTGAATTGTTATTGTATTTATAAGCTGCTCAAATTAATTAGGTCAGGTAATGCTATTATTTTTCAGTAATATTGATTTAATGTTCTTTATAAATATTACAAATTAATTAATTAATTTATTTGTTAAATAATACGTTACACGCACTACCATGCATTTGACAATATAAATATACACGCTTGTATTTATAAAGTAACATACCCGTTACAATGGCAACACGTATTTTAATACGCGTCAACCGATCCTCTAGTAAATATTAATAGCCCTAAGAATCTATAATCTACATTTTTGAACAAAAGGAACACACGCGTTTTTTTGGAAAAAAATTATATCAATGATTTTATAAGGTGTCTGTCACACTGATCAGACACCTTTCGAATGACTGGGGAGCGTAGTGAGAAATTTTGACATTTTTTTTAATCAAATATTCCTCTATCGAATGGATGGGAATCGAACCCACAACATGTTCCGTGCCACGACTAGCTTATACAATTTCTAAAACCAAAAAAATATTATAGATAAGAAACTGCGTTTGCAGCTGCATATATATAGTTAGTTAACTATACTTTATTCTTATGCCGCTACCATTCTTTACATTCCAGAAATCAAGTAAATAATTGCCTAATTACTGCCATTAGTAATTGTATCTCTTTGCATTTATTGCTTTTTATTTCAAAATATATTTCAAATAAATTTTGTCAGTAAGAACAAAGACAACTTATAACTAATAATAATTATTAGTACAGCTTTATTTGTGGTAATTCCGTCACGAGTGGAAGGGAGTCTACAAGTATCAAAATATTTTTTTTACTAAAAAAAATATTGTTAGATATTAAAATGAAACATGTTGTCTTAAATATTATTCATTGTTCATAAAACGATATGGTCCAACGGTAAGGAATTTACCGTTGAACACATTGTTCATAGACTATTACATACATATATTTTTAAATAGTACTATTTTACAAAATACAATCAATTTCTGTTTAAAGTATTATTTTCAAAAAATAAAAATTCAATAACAATCATTCCTTTATTTATTATGTAATTGTAAGAAAAATAAAGATAAACCATAAAACGAACAAAACATCCGATGGTTCCGTGTCAATTTTAGGATTTAATCCTAAAATCGAAAGGTCAAGAATAAAAAGGTAATAAGTTTGTGACGTATACTTTTTTTTTTATATGAACAACAACCAATATTCGTTTGTTGCACTCCAAAACGTACAAACCATTTATTCAATGGCCTTTTTCTGTGGTATAAATTTTTAAATTTTAATTTCTTTTTTATATTTTTTTTTTTTTCCTTTTATTGTTTTCACTTCTCGTCCACAGGAAGCCTGTAGATTGGTAGTGGATCGCGGTAATTATCGCGGTAATAGATATATAACCAAAATATGTACTTCAGCGAAAGCTCTACGTTCATTCGTCCACATCGCCTCTGTAACGCACTGAGATTGGTTGAAAGTCGTAGTCGTAGTTTGTGAATTTGAATAAATATCGTTAAGTGACAGCGCGTTGGGTCTGCCTAGACCTCTCCTGTGTAGTTTTAACTTAATAAAAAAAAATCACTTTTCGATAATATACAGGATGGAAGTGGCAGCACCACTTTAAACGAAACCATAGTTTTAACTACTCTAAAAAGCCTAATACAATTATAATTTTTTTCCCCAAAAAGGAAAAAGTGAGTTTTTCAAACAAAATAAATAATAAAATTGTCGTTTTAAAATAAAACGCCATTTGTCAAGAACGACACACGCACACATAAGCCTATCAAATTGGAACCGCCGCATACGCCTCATTCCAGAATCGAGTCGTAGGTATTGGCGGCAAAGTTCAAAGTTGTTTAACCTTTAGTAGTATTTTTGTAGTAGTATGCGTTTACGTTATTCGCATCTCTGCGTAACTGCGTCACACGAAATACAGGTATGGATAAAACATCTTGATTAATTCCTTAGGTATAGGTTTGAAATATTTTATCCTAAAATACTTATTTGGCAAAAGTATAAAAATTTGAACGTAGCGGGATTCGAACTCACGCCTCCTGGAAACCGACCAGGTGCTCTTACCACTAAGCCATACGTTCTCATCAAGCTACGTCGAAACTTTTATACGCTTGTTACAACTTGTTTATGTTGTTAGCATCTCTATAGGGAGATTTTTACAAATTTCCGCTACTCAAAGATAATTCCTAAGAATTATCGTCTGGCAAGAGAGAATGCTATTTATTAAATATTTTTAAACATTTTTAAAGTGTTATTCCACACTTGGAAAAGAAAAATACGTAATTTGAACCTGCGCTTTTTGGAAACCGACCAGGAATAAGTAATAAATAAGTATTTTTCTTTCCTTAAGGGTGGAATAACACTTTAAAAATGTTTAAAAATATTTTACCCTTGTATGCTGTTTCCGCAAAAGGAGCGCTGCATCTTCCACCCTGTATATACTTGAATGTATGAAATAAAAACTGTTTAGGTCTGCGATTGTGAAAATTTTTCTCTAGGTGTCCACTACTTCTTAGTCAAGTTCTCTTGACGTTTGCCTCACCTTGCGACCTGTAAATATTTATAAATGTTTGCAAAATAACATTTTTTTGCAATTTTAATAAAATAAAATTACCTCTATCTTATTTCTATTTTTTTTATGAAAGTTGCCGCCATTTACCAATTTCATTATGGACTGTTATTAAATGTTTAATATCTGAAATTATGATAATTAAATTAAGATATTTAATATCTTAATTTGACTCATTGGTAAGATGTTAGTTGTCATATCAACCCCGACTTTAGTAGGACGTCCCGCATTTTGGACAATTAACAAAACATTTAATTTATACTTATTAACTATTGATTATTTATATTTTCTTATGTCTCGTTTTTGGCGAAAAAATTCCTTTTTTTTACTGTAAGACTGTTTAAAATCCCTCTTCCCCGAGGTGAAATCTGCAGTGTTTATTATTATAATGTACTTGATGTACTCGTGATATCACGTAAATTTTAATTGTTTTTAGAATTCCGCACCTCAAGAAAAAACGGGAATCCATATAGTATGTAGCACTTTGTTGTCCGTCTGTCAAGAGCATTAATCTCGAGATCGCGTGGATGTATAAATATGAATTTGACAGAAAATATTAAGCTTCTAAGTCAATACAATCAACACATACGAGCGTTTATGCTTCGTGTTCTGCATTTTGTATAAAATTCTTGATTTTTACTTTGAATCAAATCAGAAAAAGGTTACTTCACGGGTAAGAATATGGAGGTAATAATGTTTTAAAAAACTATGAGAGTAGTACGCGTGATAGCACTAGATAATACTATTGACTGATATCTATGGAACTTATAAACCTTTTCAGACTGAATTTAAATAAAATATTATAAATATATATATTTAATATTTATATTCTATATATTTTTAAAATAATCATTTGTTAAATAGTTAACATGTAACACAATCAAAATCGCATTTCGTTTTCAAACTCGAAAGGCATGACAAAGCTGAGATACTGCGAAAGTTTTACATTAAAATGTGACGTTTTGTTATCGATCTGGTTATAATCGGCCATTATTACCATAGATAGACTAGTTGATACTGAGAATTGTTTCCAGATTTTCGATTAATTCTTGTTTTCTTTTTATTTTTTGTTGTTTTTTAAGTTGTTTATTAAGCTTAAAGGTATTTATGATTGTTTGTTATGTTGACGTTTTCGTTCTTAAAACATGAGTGAACCTTAACCAAGGGACGCTTGCTATTTCCCCAGCAAAAGTAAAAGCAATCAAAGAAATGTCCAATACGGATAAGGTTCTTAACGTTTCCGAACTCTTAAAAAGATTGTGTTCATAGAAATGTCATATTTATTATCAATAAAAAGGTATGAGACAACTTTTGTTTATCTACATTTTGTCATTGTTCGTCTTCATTCATTTTGACATTGCTCTTGAAATTGGTACGGAACCCTCTGTATGCGACTCCGACTCGTATTTGATCGATTTTTATAAGATGTCTTCGATAACGTAACGATCTTACGTATGACGATCTTAATGTTTTACAATTTTATGTCAAAAATTTTGTAATATATCTCGTTTTTTTAGTGACATTACCATTGAAAAATGTCTTTCTGAATATTTACCGTCAGGAATCGAGTAGCTGTAGCACAAGCGAATCTAAAGCCTTGAAATGATTAGCATATACTATGGACTTCGTGTTAGGTGATAACACACAAGATGATAAAACAAAAACAGTTCATACTTATTGTAATGGGTTTTTGGTAGCGAGGATTTTAAATTAACGATTTTAGTGGAAGAGAAATAATAAATAAAGAAAATAATAATAATCTCAGAAAGTAAGTATACGTTTAAAATGTGGATATAGTTTAATAAATCTGGATATTGTCTTAATTTTGACATATATACTGGAAGAGTAAAGAGATAAAGACTTTCTAATCCTGTTATCAAAAAAAAAAAAAAATTTGTATTATAGGCCAACTGCCATCAAATTCAGTGACTTACATCAAGGGGATGCTGGAATCGTAGTACTAAATGTAACTCTCTATAGTTCCCGTGTCTTCTACTTATGTACAGGAAAGACATCCTTTTTTATATAAAAAAAAACTAACTAATAACGGTATTATTAGTCATTTCAAATATAGTAAATTTTTATTTTAGAATAAATTTTATATAATAATAACAAAAGAAACGACTCATTTACTTGACAACCAGTGGTCACAGTACCTAGCCTTTTTTCCTCGAAAGCTTTTACAATTTATTTATTTTTTAAGAATCTCTCTGGTCTCTGGTCTAATCTGATCTGGAATGCCCACAAATAAGAAAAAAAAATATATAAGTAAATAATATAATAATAGGGTAAATAAAATAGCTGAAAGTAAGGCGGATTCGTTACACCATCCCACCGAAGTCCTCGACCTGACGTTGCCTTGTTCTCACACAAGTGATGGAGGGTCTTGATAATCGTACCACCGCCGATGGTACATTTAATGTATGTATGTTTATCGAAAACTTGTAAATGTAATTACCTCAACTTATTTTAAGATGATTATATTTATGAAATATTAAACATTAGCTGATTTCCTTAAACAAAGATCTTTTTAAATATCAGAATAAATTGACGAAACAGAAAAAATCCTCATTAAAGCCACCTAACGTAAATATCTTAAAACTTATTATCTTTTATCTTACTATTCTTCTTTCTGTTTTCATAATTCATATAAAATTAAAATATAAATAGCGATAATAAAATCAAAACCTTCAATATTTTGTTGCTTACTAACATTGTTTTATTTATTGGTTTTTAACATTGGACCACTTTGCGCTGATGGAAATGTACATAATGTAATGTGAAGGATATGTTTACATAAGGATATGTACATAAATTTATAGATAGACTTTCAATTGGCAAGGACCGGAGGTGGTGTGGTGCACCTGCCAAACCGGCAGGTGGTGGTGGAGCGCACGTGCCGCACCGTGCAACCGGCCCTCGCCAGATTGCACTTGGCTTTTTATGGCCGTCGACAGCAACTGTGATGGGAATTCCGGAAAAATATCCCTTTGCATTCTATATTTTTCGTTCTATATTCTGTAATTATATTTGCAACTAAATAAAGAAAAGAATAAGGATTAATATTTTTTCCTAAGAAATATTTCTGATTTTGTATCCTATAGACTACGTTATTATACTGGAAAGAGAAAACAAAAATCTCGCTCATCAAATTTAATTTATAAATGTTTAGCCAAATAGAATGTAGAGCCAAGATATTCCATTTTCCGCTTGTAGACAATGCTTGTTAAGTGGAAAAACTCACTGTCGTCTGTACAGAGATCATAAAGAGTTATAGTAGTATCATATTATTAATCTTCATTTACTAATACTAGATATATGTATATGGCGTAACGATGTTTCTTAGCTAAACCCGCGTGCAGGGCTCTAATATTAGTATACATATAAAGACAAAATATAGATATAATAAGTAAAAATATTTTTAAAAGCTACGCTAGCTAAAAAACTAACACTCTTTCGTTTCAGCCTTCAGTTCAGTAATTCTTCTTTGTATTTTATATTACGCGATTAGCAGTAGTTTAAATCAATATAAAGTAATACTTCAAAAACTCGTTTACTTCGTTCTGTTGGATTAAACGTTAATATTTCATTGCATAATTTCATTTCATGTCATTGCACCTGGATACAAGGGCGTCGCCAGTCGATTGTCGAGAGGGGGAGGGGGAGGGGGCAAGTTCGTATATGATGGTCCGGGGGTGTCTGTTATTAAGTAAATATGACAGGCAAATAATATGAATTAATTCTATTATTTGTAAGCAATATATATAATAATGATTATTTATTGTATAATAATTTAAAAAGATATTAAAAATTATAAATTTGAAAAGATTTTTAAAAATTAAAATTAAACAATAAAATGTTCGTGTTTTATAGTAAATATACAAAATAAGGCAATATAAAATGTATTTTGTAATGCAATTCAAAATATAACAAACTGTAGTTTGGATATCTCTATTGAGACAGTTGTTCTAGTTGCCTACGTGCGCGCTCTTTGGCGGTGTGCCCTTCTCTGTATAATTTATATCATAATATCAAGCCTTCTATGCCTGTCCTAAAATTAGCCGTTCTTTAATTATTCCATTAAACGATACGAAAATTTTATTTTTGAACAAAAAAAAAAAGGTAGTAAATGACATTGTGTATCATACGAATATTAATATATAACATGTATATTTACCATGACATGCTTGATGCACCATAAGTAAAAAACTGAACTATACGAAATTTCTATAATACTGTTCTTCTGAGGATCCATGAGTCAATAGGATAAATGTATGGCTGGCACAAGAGATCGTATACAGCATTAGTATCTATAAACACACACAGTATGAGTCACTGTGTGTTCAACATGTTTCTGATAAAGAATGTCTTCACTTAAAAAATTAAAAGTAAAAGGATATATATATACTATAAGTGCGAGTCGAAATCGTCACTAAGGGTTCCGTTCCAATGTCATGATTGTAGGTCAACGAGAAGTACAACTTAATAATGTTGACTAACTTAAGTTTTCGGGGCGTATGTACTCATTTGTATCAAATTAACTAGAAAACAAATTTTTAGCTTTGAAATTTCACACAATCTTGAAAAAATGGTCGTGACAGACAAACCTTTTTTTGTTTTTGTTACGAAACCATAAACACAATTGCTTATACGAAATTAAGGATAACTAAATTAATGTTTATTGATTCACACTTTCACACTATATTACTTTTATTTAATTTTTTTATTTGCTTCTGTATTATAAAGAATAAATTCCTATTGCCAGTAAAAATTTTTAAATTTTAGTAGTAAATCTACTAAAATTTCATTATTATCATTATTATCATTTTCTTTAATTATTTAACTACATTTTGATTATTTACACCTATATATTTTTTGTTGAGTATTGATATCCCCTTATAGACATTTAATACACTTACATGTCTATGAGGATATTAATACTTAGGCAATCTATTTGCACATTATGGATATACATTTAACATAATGTTGAACCTAATATATTAAATATTGTATTATTCAACTCTATTCACCCTTGCTTAATATTTAAAAACACTCTGTTTACTGACTAGTATCGAGATCCCCATCGCTATTATTTAGTGAACCTAATCGAGAAATACCGAGGTATAATAAATATACAATTGTTTTGCTGGTTAAGTAAAATGAGTAAATAAAGCAATATTGTTTATATTTTACATAACCTCAAACATGTATATACGACTGTTGTTATTACAACATATTGTGCAGGTATATCTGCATATACGTATATATTTTTTTATCAATAATGTACCTGTTAGACAATTGGAAGTAATTGTCCATTTCGTAAAAAATGTTTAAGAGTCGGCACTGAATAAAAGAGTACGCTAGATCGAAATGCATACTGCAAAATGTAGTAGAGTAGTTTGCCCTTGAAAAGTAGTAGTGTAGAGTAGCTAAGTGAATGGGGTGAATGGATTGCTAGTTTTTATCAGGTAGGCGGCAAGAGCGGTGCGCGCTACGGCGACAACGTTTAGTATTGCATGGCGTGGTCGTCGCGCCGGGCCCGCGCCCGCGCCCCGGGCGCCGCCGCGTCCGTCTCGCCCGCCGCTCCGCTCCGCACCGCATTGCACTGCACTGTGCGACCGCCGCTCAGTCATTCGGCGACGCTCGCGCTGGTGCCACTTTTTACGCGTCCCTATTCACATATCCCCCTTATCCCGGTTTCATTTTCGCATACGGAATCCTTTAGTGTCATTTTTTTCCGGTTTTCGCAAATATCCGATCTTTCCATTGCGCCAATCGCATCACTACTAAACAAGTAACTCTAAAGCATTCGGTGTCTGCAAGTCAGTCGAGTCTCCTCAGGCGCGTCACTATCGCAATCTACTTATGGACACAATGGCGAAATACCGCAGGTATGCCTCCGGACGACTTCTACGCGTTTAGTTAGACATGTCGTGTTCTATGAACGTCGCGAACGGTCACAGGCTATTGTGATCGTTCGACCGGATCGCAGTACGCACGACACTTTACCAAATGTCTCCAAAACTGGTACTAGCGCGGGTTCATAGAGCATTGATTGAAACATTTGACACAATTGTTGAAAATGAATTGCACACGAGCACGTGGTGCGTAAAGTAAAATGGCGGCGCCGGCGCGGCCTGGCTACATGAGTCACCGTTTCGAGCGCCAACCGCTTGCTGATAAAACATATACTGTTGAGCGAAAACTATACACGATTGTATTAATGATGACATTGTTCTTTTAGCGCTGCCTTATTTAATTTACTTTATTAAAGTTAGTTTAAATACGAGTAGTTCTCTTATGACAGTGTTGAACTGCGTATGACAGATCTAATCGACAATATAACACACTATAAAATTACAGCGGAAACAACATGGATATGAATATGATGATATAAATTGATATTTGTTGAATATTCAACAAGAAATGAAAAAAACGAAACATGCTTTTGAAAACTGATAAAGTAAAGAAATATGTAATCGTTAAACTTTGTAGTCGCTTGGTCACCCGAGACTTCTTTAATCGCCTGTAATTTTTA